>JAPDKZ010000070.1:0-133283 GCA_027569885.1 Aspergillus diversus
CGGGTGTTTTTTTGTTTTTGCTCGGCCGGCCCACTCTCTCCCTCTATATTTTTCTTTATGCGCGACTTCCTGCCCGCCTTCGATTTTCTCGTTTGGTTGTCCGCTGTTGTTTTTTTTGTTTGTTTTTCACACCGGTACCGGGGGGGGGGGGGTTTGGTGTTGTGGATTTGCTTTTTTGTTTTTCTTTTTTTTTTTGCCCCCCCCCCCCCCCCCCCCCCCCCAGATCCCCTGATATGATCTGGTATTGGCTTTACTAATATTGATATTGATCCAGGTATGAAGATGGAATGCACATTCTCTTCATGACGAATACATTCCACTTCTCTGGTCTCGAGCTCCAGCAGAACTTGTCTCGATTGCTCCCGCCCCAGAGGTTGGCGAGTATCTCCTCTCTAGTCCTAATCTTGGACCTGATGAAACCTCGACAAAGGTGCTACCAGGAGAAAAATAACCTGGTCCGTCCGCTTTGGGGGAGGGCCACCACCCTATCCCCTGAAAACGCGTCCGGGATTGAATCAACCCTCCACGAATTATGCCGTATGGTTCCAGAGGTTTTCCCCCATCTTCGTCATTTGTATATCTCGTTGCAGAGCCATATCGCACCACCTGATCCGACGATATATGAAGATCCCGTAGGCGAGGTGGAGCGGGTGATCCTTAGTCCGATTGACGATATGGTGCGGGCTCTGGGGCCGGGGAGGGACATCAAAATTGCAATCCAGCACGGAGGGTGGCAGGCCATTTGGCGACGGCGGTTGAAGCTAGACCGGGAAAGTGTTATCCTCAAGTTTGATGAACAAGTCGGGAATCGATTGTGGAAGACGCTGGATAGGACCGCTGGGGAAGAGGAACTGGGATATTGGCTGTGTCTGGGGTGGGAGGATATTTGGCCAACATTATACCGTGGTGTGGATGTGTGGGGGGAAGATATATCAGAGAGATATTTGTCTACGCATGGATGCGGATAAAAGAGAAGAAGGAAAGGTCATTTTGCTACTGAGACTGAAACAAAGAACATTTACGCGACTATATTCTACCTGGATGTTCATACAAAACGCAAAACAAACAAATCACTACCCTACCCAAACCCTAACGAACTTCAACCTTTACCGCGCCCCAGACGAAGACAAAGTAGGAGATGCAGTCGCAGACGGACTAGGAGACTGGCTCGGAGCAGGGGTAATCGAACCAGTCAAGGTGGTAAAGGACCCCTCAGTCGAGTGCAGCCGCTTCGTTGTGCTCACACAGACATAATAGTCCGGCTTGAGCCCGGAACAATCCTTCCCAACTGCCGGATTCCATTTATAGAAATCCTCTTTGTCGGCCCCGGTGCTCGAGATAATGGAGTCACAGGTATCAGACGACGAGACGAACCAGAAGCGGGTGCAATTTCCAGGTATGCCGGTTTGGGTGGCCATGGACCCGGATTCTGTTGGTGTTGGCGTTGTCGTTCGCGTCGTGGGCGTATCTGGGAGACCGACGCAGTAATAGGTGCCTTCTTTGATGTTGTCGCATTTTTCTCCGACGCTGGGGTTCCAGGATTTGAAGTCTATCGCACATGGTTTATCAGTTATCTGAATGACTTGAAGTTATCTTAGGGGTTTGAAGACATACCTTTTTCTGAAAATGTGCCGAATGCTGAAGCAATCCCATAGCAGTCATCGTTAGGGAGGGCGCGAAGCCAGGACTTGCACTCTTCGATAGTGCCCGAGGCGGTTGGGGAAGCATCGGCCTTGGTGACTGTAGGTGGCATTGGGAGATTGTTCGGATCTACGTTGGCGACGCAGTAGTAGTACCCCTCCTTCAAGCCGTGGCAGCTCCCGTTCAGCGAAGGATTCCATTCGAAGAACATCTCCTTGGTGATGTACTCGTATTCTTTCAGCACGGTGCCGCAGCTATCACCCTATATTGATTGTTAGTTTACAAATAAGCGTAATGTGATAGGAGATGGATTGGAAATACCTCTTCAGCTTTGTAAAAGACTTGACAGCTGCTGGGGATCCCGGAGGCCTGGGGTTCAGGTGTGACGTCGGGTATGATTGTGGTCACTGCCGGGACATAGGGAGTCACAGAGGGGATGGTCGCGTTGGTCTGCGTATGCCACGGTAGGCTTAGGGTGGTATTGGATTTGACTGCGAGACAGATATACCAGCCGACGTACAGTCGACTGCAGTCTTTCAGCGTTGGATTGTACTCGATCCTGGGAGAGAGCCAAGTTAGAAGGGGTCTTTGAGGGTATAGATGAAGGATGGCATACAGTTGTTCCATAGTCAACCGGTTGGCGTTTTGGTTCACGATGGTTCCACACGTGTCGCGAGGCCTGACCTGATACCAGGACGTGCAGCCATCGGGCTGTCCACCGAGGGTGTGCTCCGGAGGCCATGCGGTGGCCGTGTAGGGAGCCGTGAGGTTATAGGAACTGGTGGGCCAGCGGGTGGAATAGGGCTTGGTCGTCGTGTTGACGGGGTGTGAGGGAGAAGGGGTTGGAGTTAGAGTTGGGAATCCGGAGGGCGTTGTCGTCGAATTGGTTCCAGTGGTTGTGGACGATGAGGACGTGGAGCTGGGAGTCGGTGATGTCGAGGTCATGTCCTCGTCGATTCCGACACAGTACGAGTATCCAGCCCAGAAATTGTCCACACAGTCATCGGACACGCCGGGATTCCATTTGATGAAATCGTCGTGCATAACCTTGAACTTTGTTTCAATGTCATAGCATGAATCACCTTCCTCAACAGTGTAGAAGGCATCGCAGTTCCACGCGATATCGTCCAATGTATCTCCGGAGGGTTTGGAGTCTTGAGCCAGAACCTGCCCGAGGCTCAGCGTTATGGCTAGGAGCATCGCAGTTTTCCTCAGGAGACTCATTTTGAAAATGCTCTTCTCTTTAGACATGATGATTCTACGATGGAGGAAGGGAACTGCTCAAGTGTTTGTTTTCTAGATGGCGTGAGGCCGCCTTCATCTCGGCCGGACACCGTGGGGGCCAACTCTGTCAATGCCCCGATGAGACCACTTTTTTCGAGTCACTGCCACACCAAGCTGAGGGTGAAGGTATCCCGACAGCTGGTGTTACATAACAGCGCGGTGCATTTCCTAACTAGGTTCCCCGGATCTGTTCCTGATCCTTAGTTCTTATGATCCCTGTTCATCATCCCTGTTCCTAAGCCCTGTGCCTCAGCCTCGGGATCGGCAGGGCTCCACCGCTGCATGGGTCGCCTGAAAGCCTTCCCGCTCGGGGGGCCTAATGGCGGCCTAAGTATATTGCAGCTTGGCAGGGCTCCGGCCGGAATGCGGGTTATTTCGAGAGAAGGCGATGAGGATACCCAGGCCTGTCTCGAGATATGCCTTCTCTCTCCTCCCCCGGAATCCACAAAGAAGAACGCACTCAGAATCCATACCTTTCTCCTATGACAGACATCTCTTTGTGAGCATCCGCGAAAAAATGCGATCGTTCATCTTCCTCATTCTAACCCTCCTATCCGCCAATGTCCCCGTCCTGGCCAGCAGCCGACTCTGGCAGCCCGCCATTGTGGACAACCCAGCCCTAGACCGTCGCTGGATGAGCATCCTCGTCGGGGAAGACGGCGCGGCACACCCGCGTGGCGACACGATGCCCTGGCCCAACCGCCGGATCACCTACTGCTTCGACAAGAAAACCAAAAAGGACGACAAAAAGAAGCTCGGGGAAGCCATCCACAAGGCCCACCAGCGCTGGGCAGCGGCGGGCCTCCCGGAAGATTTCACCGTCGTCCAGGGCTCCAGCGACGCGTGCAAAGACAAAGAGAAACGCAAGGACATTCTCCTAGTCGAGTTGGGGAACTCTCTAGAAACAACCCCCGGCCGACCGAAGCCGGGTACCTGGAGACTCACGGACGGAGCAGAGAGCACGCTGACCCTCCGAACTGATGTTGGGATGATGGATGCGGTGTCTAATATTGCGCACGAGCTGGGCCACGCCTGGGGCCTGATGCACGAGCACCAAAACCCGTATTTCTGGAGCTCGGATATTGATAACGGAAAGGGGGGTAAAGTGTTTGGACCCGGGAACAATGGGAACTGGAAATGCGAGAACCTGCTGGATTATGAGAAATTTAAGGACGGGAAGGATCTCAGCATTCCGAATGAGCTGCCGGGGCATTTTACTCGGGAGGACCTGTGTAGTCGGTGGGACGCCGCCAGTGAAGCCCATTTCTCAGCGGATCAGTACCTGCCGCGATCGGAGAGGGACTTTAACTTTGGTGTATCTGAGCCTGCGGATGCACGGAGCGTCGACTGGGACTCGATCATGCTTTGTAAGGCTTGGGACTTTGATATTCTCTTCATCGTTTTTCATTTGCTAATCTGAAATCCCTCGCTAGATCCATCAGGCGCTGGTGCAGTGAAGGGGGATGAAGAACAGGAAGCGGATGGGGATAAGCGCCTCTCGATTCTTGAAAGGCCCCCGGACCCGTCCGGTGATGGTGAGCTTAAGAAGCGAGATTCGGGCCCTCGCGACCGAATCAGGAAGAAAACACTCCCGAGTGCGGGGGATATCCTGGGACTCAAGCAGCTGTATGGCGAGGTGAAGGTTGACAAGGCCGGGCTGCTCCAAGAGAAGAAATCGAGGAAGGACTTTTTCAAGGCGTTTATCGGCAGCGACAGTGGACGCCCATCGGCCTGTTTGTAGATCTTTCTTTCGGGTGATTTCGTTTATTTGTACTTGCTAGGTAGACTTTTCAGGTGCCAATTTGAATTCCGTGATTGATGCTGTTCTGCATGTTTACAATATCTAAAATCTGAAGTACTATTAGACTACAAAAACACAGTTGGTTATTCGTCTATCCTGATGCCCAACAAACAACAGAAGAATAGGTGTCTAAGTACATTCTACAGCTAGAGATGGATCGTTTAACCGATCACAAGGGTCAAAAGACTTGTTGAGAGGTCAGGTTCGCTATGAATACTAAGGTAATTAAGTACTACAGCGGGACATCTTCACGTCAAACCAAAAGAATAAAATTAAACCATCACAAAACTTCTCTAGACTCTAACCACAACACAATTTACAATTCATCCTTGCTATCGCCCCTCGTCCCAAAACACGGAGCAGACAATGGCTGCTTGGGCATCGTCTGCCTCCTCTTCGCCCCCGCATCCGCCAAGGACTTGATCAACGTGCCATCATCAAGATCAATCGCCCACACCATCACGCCCCCCAGACACCGCTCGTTCGCATATTTCAGTTTCATCGCCAGCGTCTCCTTACTGTCCCACGACACCCACTGGTCCTCATCCCAGGTGACAATCTCCACGGCCGCCTCCTTATCCAGGGTCACTTTGGCGCCGTCGTCAATGATCTTGCTGATTTCCGCAGCGGATAAGATCCCCGGTGTGCCGGTGCAGTTGCCCCCGTTGCCGCCGTCACTGAACTCGCAGCCGGCGCTCATGCAACTGGGGTCTTTCATGGTGAAGCTGCGGCCGTAGAAGCCGAGGCCCATGTTGACGCGCTCGGGGTTGATGTTATTGCGCCAAAGGAGTTTGAGCCCGGCTTCGATCTCGGTGAGGTTGGTGTGTGCGCCGGCGTAGGGGCCGAGTTCGTCGATGTGGCCGTCCCATGTTCCGTCTATTTCTGTTAGTATCTGCTTACTTGAATACAAAGAGGGGGAAAGACGTACGAATATCATAAGTCATGATATTATAGAAATCCACATATGGCTCCAGGTTGATGATATCGAAGCCCCGGAGATACCAGTACGACGCGGGCAGGGTGAGCGACAACCCCATTGGCTTCCCTATCTGATTGAGACGAGCACGCAGACGCTTCACAAAGGTAACAAAATTCTTAAAGTCTGCCTCCACGCCACCCCGATCCTCTGCAACGGGATACTCCCAGTCAAGATCGATCCCGTCAAAGCCATAGTTCGCCAGAAATGAGACCACGGACTCAAAAAACTCGTCCTGGGCCTTCTCCGACGCAGCCAGATCTGAGAACGCAGTGCGGTACTTGCCCGGGTCATTCATCGCCCACCCACCAATTGCCAGCCAGACTTCAAGATCAGGTTGTCGGTCTTTCAGCACGCCGACCGGATCATAGAGTGTCCCTGTCTTCTCGTCCATGGACTCCAGCTGGAATGTCTCGGGGTTAATGAGCGCAAATGCAAAGTTAATATGGCTGTAGTATCCCATTGGGATTTCCTCGGGGGTCATCGTGCCGCATTCGCGCTGCCAGTTCCAGCCCTCGTAGTAGCCAATGGTACGCTGGCTGGAGCTGTTCTTGCCTGCGTCACATTGCGGGGATGAGACCAGTTCCCCGCCGCAGTAGTCATGGGTTGTGCCGCAGAATCCAGCTGTGCTGCAGCAGACGTTCAGGGGGCATGTTGTCCGGTTGGCCCATTCACCACCCCAGCCGCCGTCGCATTCGGCTTTGCGGTCGCAGTCAGAGGTGCATCCGTCGCCGCAGAAATCAGGGCCGAAGCCGCAGATGCCTTTTCCGGTGGTTTTGTCACTGTACGGACGGTAAGTATTTCGTTGGGGACGTTCTGGAGAAGGGGGGGGGGGGAAGGTACATGGGACCGCAGCAGCCCAGATCGCATTTCTTCTCCTTAGTGCAGGTGTAGTCTTCCTCCTCGCTCTCTGCGCTCTTTGCTAGTGGATTGGCCAGCGATAGTGACCTTCCCGCTGGGCTTCGAGCAGCCTGCTGTGCAAACTCATGCTGGTGGTTGCGACTGATCTTTGCATTGGCCAGGCTGGCCAGCGACAAGACAGCGAGTAATGGGATGGATCGTAGTAACCTCATGATGGGTGTGTGGTATACCGAAGGAAAGTGGTGATGGAGGCAAGTTGGTGGATGACCCAGTAGAACAATATGAATTCAAGATATCTAAGACCACAAGCCATTCCCCTCCCCGTTGGACATCCAGGCATTTCCATAATTATTCGCCCCCATGAGGATCTGCGTTTCTCTGAGCCTTGTCAATCCTGGAAAATCGGGTTCCATCTCAGGCCGGACAAACATCATGGCTCCGTGGGGGCCATTCGGATGGATCGCATAGCCATGCAAGTCCCCTGCATTGATTAAGGCCTCCTCCTTTCCCCGCCCGGGATCAATGCCGGATAACTTTATCGGGAAGCACCCTGCGCTCGGCCTTGAGACACCGTGTTGTGGCTGTGGATTGGGAAAGGTAAAACAGACGCTAAGGTTCAATAAGCGGCGCAAATCAGGGGAACTGGTAAGCCATCCCGCACCGTGCATGGCGCCATGGGGGCCAAAAGTTTCCCGCGATGGCTGAACAGATGGCAGGATCCTGGTAGATCCGGCGGCCTGAGCGCTTGGCTGGTGGCCTGAACTCAGCCATGGCTGATTGTGTCACCACCCTGTCGATCCTTCGGCAAACAGGCCCTACCTCGAGAGAAGATATGAGGGTTAATTTAGGAAAGGAAGTATGGAAGGAAGTATCAGAAATCCCCTATATTTCCTTATCCTCTCGTGGTTTCTTGCGAATAATGTCAATGATATGATTGACAACACACAGTCATGAAGACGACAACACTATCCTCTCTGCTTCTAGCAGGGGCCTTGTATGCCCAGTCTGCGTACGCTGTTCCACACGCAACCAGCCCAAACCCACGCCTAAATTTACCCCGAGACAGCTCGAAAAGCCCCGGCCAGTTCGACTGGGTCAAGAAATGGGCTGCTGTCGGGGATAGCTACACGGCCGGCATTGGCGCCGGCAACCCAATGGGCTCGGGCATCCTGGGCTGGGGCGACGAGGAGTACAAATGTTCTCGGTACGATACCTCGTATCCGATGATTATCTACGATAAACTGGGTGTGGAGGACTTCCAGTTTGTCGCGTGTAGCGGCGACCGGACGGGGAATATCTACGAGCAGATCAAGGATCTCGATGGCGATCTGGATCTGGTGGTTATGACAGCTGGGGGGAATGACCTATGCCTGGTAAGTTACCGCTTTATTCCCACTGAGCAATAACTGAAAAGAGTCAAATACTGATTGAAGTGATCCAGTCCTCACTGATCACGAAATGCGTCTTCGCCCCATACAACGCAGACGCATGCCAGGACGTCCTCGACATCGCCCAGGACAACATAGACACAATCATGGAGGACAACTTCAAGCTCCTCCTCGAAGCCCTCGACGACAAAATGGCCAAGGACAGCATTGTGATCTTCAACGGGTACGCCGAGTTCTTCGACACGGAGACCGAGGACTGCGCCGAAAAGGAAGACTGGACACTCATCAACCCGACCGGCACCGCGGCGCCAGCGGTGCAGCTTTCCACTAAAATGCGGGAGACCTTCAACGACCTCGTCGTCCAGATCAACGATGTCATCCGCGGCGTCGTCGAAGATGTCCGCAAGGCCGACAAGTATAAATACAAAATCGGCTTCAGTAACTGGGGCTACTGGCCGGCGAACACCGTCCGGGGCCAGTACTGCGATCGGGACTCGACGGGCCAGTACCCGGACCCGGAGGTGCCGGATCTCCAGTTCTTCAAGCCGGATACGAGGATTTACGAGGACGTTGACGTGGATGGTGATACGAGGATCGCCGCACGCACCGAGAAGAGCGAAGTGGTGCAGGCCCGGTCGGTGGAGATCGATGAGGAGCTGGTCCGGTCCCCGAGTTTCCGCCGGTCGAGGAATCGTCAGCATCTGGCTTACCAGCGACTTGCCCGGGGTGATGGTCCTGCGCGGCCTAACTGTCCCGGCGACGATGATAAGGATGTCCAGGACTCCGGGGGTGGATATATCCCGGATGATATCGGGAAGAACTTCCATCCCAATGAGCTGGGCCATTACACAATTGCGTCGTGGGTGCTGCAGACAGCGATGGACCTGCGGGCTGAGGTGCTCGGGGCACATAACCCAGCGTGCGAGATGATGGACGAGTTCGAATGTTACTCGTCTGACCTGGATCGGAGAGCGTATGCTAGCGAGGGCCGGCTCAACGAGCGGTTCAAGGATTTCTGCTCCCTTGTGGCGATCACCAACATCTTCGGAGGGAAGGGCCCGACCTGGTCACAGACGTACGACAAGGGAACGCCCGACGAGACCGAGTTCAAGCTTGAACTGACTGACCCCGAGGACTCCTTTGACATGGACGACTGTCGGAAGGCGATGGAACATGTGGTCAACGGATGTGACGGCGATAACCCGGACAACCCGATGGGCTGGAAGTTTGGGGGCTACTGGAAAAAGGGAACCCGCAAGTACACGGTCACTCCGCAGAGGGATAACCGGCCCTGGCCCAAGGATGACGACCTCCCGAATGGCGGGCCGATTCGGGAACCCTATGGCAACTGTGAATTCAAGCAGCGTCGGAACTGGCAGGTCTCGTTGAAAATATGGGGGGCCGGATGGGCGAATTGGGACTACGGTCAGGAGTCACTGCTGGAAGCCATTAAGGATTGCGCGGAAGGGGTCACGAAATGGGACTTCCACTACTACGATAAGCCCACGGAGGACGGCCATGAGTGGCGTGCGGAATTCTGGGTCCCCGGCTGGTCCAACCCTAGCTGCTTCAAGGATGACAAGGTACAAAAGGCGGCAGGGGGGTCGACTGGCGGCTGTAAGAAAGTGTGATGATTCTATCCATGCGCTTATTGAGCCGAGCTATCTTCACTGTATTACATATCAAAGTATTGGAATTATATTGCTCACTGTTCGTCCTCCACTACCAAGAGGAGTCATCGCTCTGACCCTCTAACCATGTCATGGTGCGATATCACAAACAGCCGACCGAATCCAACTGATCTGCGTATTGGTACACCCCCACGACTCTCCAGAGTGAACCCCCATGTTCTGTGACGAGCCCTGGCAGCCATAGTTAGGGAAAACATATATATATTAATGTAAGCAGGCAATTTCAGCCTTAGCACTTTTTATTATTCTTATTTTAATTTAGAGATTTATATATAAATTCTTTATTATATATTACTTACTAATAATATTAATACTAGTTACTATCTAGTAACACACCCAGTTGTAACAGGCATTTGCCTAGATCTATTTATTAGAAGGTATGTTAGGATCAATACCGCAGATACGGGTTTGCGGGCAATCACGTGTAGAGGCACGTGATCTACAACTTGCAAAATGTATTGCAGAGTAGAGCAGCTCAGCGGTTCGTTCTTCCACGAGGCACCCCTTCCAATACATTCTGCGGTATCACGCTGTCTCCCACACCACGCTCACCTCGCATTACTGCATCGTGCGTAACGTAGCTAACACATAGTCTGCCATAGACCAGCACCAGTAAATCAGCCTGTATGGCGGGAAATTAGCCATAGATAGTATACAAAGCCTGTACCCACAATATTAATAAAATATCAGCGCCTATAAAATAACAAAAACATACAACAGTCCGGATTCCCATGTGGTCACCCACCATAGTACTAACAGACCGGCGTGTGGCTTAAGTACGGCTGAGCGGACGGGAAGCCCTGTTCTCCACACCCTGTGGTCGTATGTACTAGATCTTTCTTTGGATAGGATCATATAGGATACATACTTAGGGTAGCAGTTCTCTCTAGTTGTGGTTGAGAAGGTGATTACTTTATTTGCTTTAGAGATTCAAGCGGTGGTGTTGAGGGTGCTTGTGGTGATGGTGGTGACAAAAATTATAAATGCGACGGGTGCTTGTTAGGGAAGAAGAGGATTTTCCCTGGATCGAGTGAAAAGGCATTGGAACCCGCGCTCATTTGACCTTTTTCACGGCTTGCTCGGACTGGGGAAGATTTGTTTAATATTCTTCTTCTGGAAACTGGAAGGAACCTGTTTAATAAAATGTGGTAGGGCTGGGTCGCGGCTGCCCCGGATGCACGGCAAAATCCGAACTCTTCAGGGAGATTCAAGAATTGGAGAAGAGATTGGAGAACCAGGGCAGAAACATGTGGCCCTGAGGCTAAAAATGATTGCTAGTAATGTTATTGGCTAGGATTCACGATTAAGACTTCCCGGACCCATGGAAGCCGTGGCACGAACCAATGACGCCCAGCCGGCGAGTCCAGACTGGAATCCAGACCACGCCTCATCCCGCTGTTGAGTGTTGTTTAGTGTTGTTTAGTGCGTGCCTGACTCTGATTGAATTTGATTGTCTTTGCCCCTGGTTTGCTTTTTCCCTTTCTTTTTTCTCTCTCAGGGTTCCCTCTTTCTTTCTTCCCCTCCTGCTCTGTGCCTCACCTTCTAGTCTTTCGTTTTAGTCTCTCTCTCTTTTTTAGTTTTTTTTTTTCCCCTCCAGGAATACCAATATTACTATCATATCATCATGATCAAGTCCCTATTCCTTCTGACAGCCGCCAGTCTGGCCTGTGCCGAGAGCACCGTCACCTCGATGTTCATGTACGGGGCCGACCCACAGCCTCTGGCCGCGTCGATCGTCGCCAATGTAAGATCGCTCGAACTCGTATTATTTATGAAGATCCTAACAAATTTAACTATTTCAGGATGCGACCGCGACAACATATAGCATCAACTGCCCTCCCGGAACAGACGGCTCCGATTGCGGCATGGGCCCTGGCCTAACTCTTATCGCTGGGCCCAAAGCAACAACCTACATTATGAACGAGGGTGAAGAATTGTATGCTTTCCCTTTTCTCCTCTGCTAGGTAAATATCCCTAATTGTTGTTGTCCAGCCACTGGACCGTGAAATGCTCCGTCACCGAGAGCAAAACCGCCGTCTGCACCGACTCAGCAGGAGGCTCGGGCGCAAATTTCCCCGGTGTCCACACTGTCACCACCCATATTGATCTGATGCCTGTGACGGTGACTGCGGGCTCTGTCACCAGTGCTGATTCAACAGCGACCGCGACCGGGATAGAACCCATTTCGACGGGTACATTGGACTCGACTAGTCAGGCTGCCGATGGTGTGGCTGGAGTCACCGGGGTTACCCCGACCCCGACTCCGACTGGGGGAGCGGCGGCGGTGACAGGCAGCGCGGGGATTATGCTTGGTGGTGTTGCTGTTGCGTTGGCGGGGGCGATGTTGTGATGAGCCCCTAATGATCAAAGGAGAGAAACATCGATATGGAGAACGTTGTCACAGGGGGCAGACAGGTCGGGATTGTACAATAGCGAACTGTATAGAGTAAGATGAGTATATATATACCTATGTATATCTTTTTACAACCCTCATGGTCCAGGTACAATATGAGGGACCTAGTTTGGACGTGTATGAATGCGTGCTGGCATTGGGCAATTTGGATCCGACCCCAGTAATAGCCAGCACCACCACAGCACTATCTTTTATAAAATAAGCCAGACTAATACTCAAGGTGACAGAAAAGAAGTCGCGGGGTCCCAAATGGCAAAGAAACTCATTTGACGTTGCAATTGACGCGGAAAGTGGGAGGGGGGGTCAGATTCTAGTAACACATGGAGGAAGGCCACCCATCTGGAGGCCCTTTTTTCGTTTTCTTCTCTACGACATGACACACCCACAAGGCATTGAGGTCAAGACTAGGCCGGGAACCCCATGTAACCTTGCATAGCATGATGATCGATGGAAGGAAAAGGAATCAGGTAGCGAATCTTTCCCTATTCGGATCGTCTGGTAGGTTTTCTTGGCTTGTTACACACAGGATCGGCTTTCATCGGTTTGACGGTGGAGCGTGACGCGCTAGTGGTGGGATGATCAATCCATGTCCAATGCCCCTGTAGCCACATGTTACAGGCTGCACATTGGGATACTGGGCCTCATACCAAATGGGGAAAATCCGAAATTCTGGGGGAATGTAAGCTCCCTACCTCAGCGGGGTGACGACAGTGACGACAGTGAAGGTGTTGCATGGGCATGGGCGTGCATCCTAGCATCGGGTTGACCCTTCCCAGAGTTGTCCCCACTCGGGGCCGCCAAATTGCGGGCCACTGGTTTCCTGCCGGACTAAGTGTTGGTATTAATGCCGCAGTAATCCCTTTTGACAAGACAATTTTTTGGGGAGGACGCAGAGCAGTATAATCCTGATCGATGGTTTTGGGGGGACGCGGTTCAGATGGACCGACACATGTTCCACGTACGCTGAGGTTTTATCTTGTCTTGTCCGCATAGGCTGGGTTCGTTAGCTAATTAATATCATACGATAGTTTGGTGGAGGGCCGCGAACATGTATAGGTAAAAATGTGAGCTTCAGCCCTTGAAATATCCATTATCTGCGAGATCGAACTGATGAGGACAGGTTTCGCTGTGCGAGATTCATAAGTTGGTTCTGGAGCTTCTCAGGTCATATGTAGAGTTCAAGACCATATAATTGTGTACCTGCTTTAGTTGTCCCCGTATTGGCCCCCGGTTGAATATTGGTGGCTGGGATCTTGTTGGTGTGGCTGGGTGTGATATCCCCTGCATTAGCTACCCCTATGGAGCTGTTGAGATTGGCGGATGTTCTGGAATGGATCTACATTGACTGTGGGATGCAGGAAATTCCCCCCCGGGCAGACCGATTTGTGACACCTCACACCTTGATAGTGGCGTTTACAAAAGCCCCTTGCTAGGTAGCCACTGCTATACCTACATGAGGCGGCCTTACTGTTGCCTCCGCTCCCGGATATCAAGGCACATTAATAGAGAATTAATTCCTAACCGAGCCGAGAAATGGTTAGAGAAACTAATCAAAGGACCTGTGTATCCTATAACAACAACACCCCATGGAACGCCTTCCGGTTGAGTTGCTTCTGCGGATCGGAGAGTTGACGCGGGAGGATTATCATCCCTCTCCGGCGTGCAATCTGAATGCTCTGATTAGGTGTTGCCGCCGCTTTCATAGCGTTTATCAACCAATCCTCTATTCCCAAATTTACTTGGGCACGAGGTTCGGCAGATCCCACATTTTTCTAATAATGCGCCTGTGGAGTGACCCAGATATGTTACGTCAAGTACGTCACTTAGACTCATGCTGGGTCGGCGAAGGAGTATCCTGGACCGAGGTTCAGAGACAAGAGAGCGACACGACAGACCGCGAAGTCCTTTCATTTATCGATGACGTGATAGACGAAATATTCGATTCTGACGAAGAAGACGCTCGAAACAGATGGACAAAAGCTCTGAGACAAGGCAATGATGAGGCCTGGACAGGCGTGCTTCTGGTGCGCCTCACCCACCTGGAAACCATCCATTTCGACCACCAGCACTCGGAGTTATTATCCGATATTCTCCACAAGGCTGCGAAACGCGTGCTCCCCTTTCACACCTCCCTTCCATATCCATACCTCCGAGAGGTCACCACCAGCTGCTGTGGCTGGGGCAACTCGGGAGTCGGGTCAGAGTTCATTCTCCCCTTCTTCTTTTTCCCTGCGGTGCGCACGGTTACAGGCGGCCCGATCTGGGATAGGTCCGACTGTGAAAGGAGTTTGACCCTACAGGATATCCCGCACCCTTCTCGCCCGGTCAAACGGATATCCGCCAGGTCTGTATGGGGCTTTTGCGGCCTGCAGGACTGGATCACGGCGTGCACGGACCTAGAGCATGTTTCTATCGAGATCGGGCTCCATCGGGACGATAGCTTGGAAGACGCTGCGGGTTTTAGTTCGTCGGAATTCCAGCGGGCTCTTATGCCGGTTAGGAGAACGCTTCGGTCTTTGCATGTTAGCTATGATGAGCTATACAGGGAGTGGCTCGACGACGAAGATGAAGACGACTTGGGGCCGCATAACAATCCATTTAGGTCATTCCAGGGATTTATGGCTCTCCAGGATTTATCGGTGAGGCATGGACATTTGCTGGAGCTGCCCTTCCCAGGGTCTGAGGCGGTCCATGACAAGGGGCGACAACTTGTCACGAAACTCCCGAAGGGCCTTCGGAATCTTACGGTACTGGAAATCATGCAGGGTTTCCTTTCTGACTTGCTACTGGAGCTTACGGAATTGATGAGACATCGAGACGAATTCCCGGACTTGAAACGGACCCAACTTGAGGGGGAAGATCTCGATGAGGAAGACTTTGATGGTCTCCAGCGGGAGAGCTTGCTAAGCGGAATTTCCTTAGCCTTTAAATCGACGGAATCGTAGTCGGTTTTCGAACATCATTTGGATATTTATATTGCAATAAGATGAAACATGCTGTTGGCGATAGGAAGATGTTATCCAACACCAATTTGGTGGCTGATTGGCTGGTTTGGCGGTTCGCGATCTGCAAAATCCTTTCTGTATGAACTCCACGATCTGCAATATACCGCACTGAAAATTGCGGGGGATGTTGGGATCTGCGGTCTGGTGCAGTGATAGCCACTTAAATTAACTTTCTGCATGATATTCATGTATCACCCTATAGAAATATCGAGTTCGCTCCCTTATATCTTAGAAAACGGCGAAAGTACGCCTTTATCCAACGTTGGGTATGGCTCTGTCCAAGAAATCTACGCGGTGCACTACTATGTACTAGAAATCCTAGACGTACCTCGTTTGGGTTAATTTATTACCAGCACTTAATATTAAACTAAGGCACATGGACACCGGAGTTGAGATTCGGTGTGCGTTGCGAGCAGGAACTTACCCCTGCCTGCGACCTCGGCCGTCTTCCGCAGCAAAGTCAAGATTGCACGGTTTCTCTGGCCTGTGATGAGGGGTTGAGAGAGATTAAAACAGGCCATAAATATCGTGCGGGGGACGCAATTGGCTACCGGTTTTTACCCCAGTGCTAGTCCTTATACTAGCACTTAGCTTAGTGGGCCTCTCCATGCTTCGCGTAGTTTTGACCCCCACAATGGCATGACAGCCGGTCAATTCGGTAATTTGGCTGCCTGGGCAGGGGGGAATATGAGATGATCTTGAGCTTGATTCTGTGACAAGAATTTCGTTTTCTTGGCTATCCGGCTTTTGAATGGAATATCGCGGTCTAACAAAGTTTTGCCGTGATTATATATCGACACATGAAGTTCAACAGTCAATTGACTTTTAAAGGACACTTTAATACTTCTTGGCTGAGATTATTGCGGTACCGACAAGAAATTGCAATTGAGCAATAAAAGTAATGGATCAGTGGCGTCCACGTCATGTTACCTCTCGTATTACCTGCAGCAATCTAGCAGGACTAATATCAAATGTCTCGCTTTAGGCAAAAGGGAAGCGGAAAGCGTCCCGGGACGGATCTTACCGGACATCCTGAACTCGGTGGTGGTGTGAGCCCGTCTAGTATAGTCTACCAGGGTCGCTACCAGGGAAGATATGAAAATAGCAGCAATTGACGGCAAATTGACTATTTCCCATCCCTGGTGATATGTGTTAGCGTTGTCTTCGTCCGCAAGGTGACAATTTTTCCTATCCAATCATTTGCGCCACCCCCGAATGCAAGCTTCTGACAAGCAGCACCCCGAGCGTCGTCCCTGAACTATAAATTGCCACCGAATCCACGGCTCCAACGCCCAAAAGCCACAGTTTTGCGGATTACCCCAGATCCCAACCGTCTCATTCCCCTGTCGTTGCAAAATGGCTATCAAGACTTCCCTGGGCCGGTTGGCCGCCTCTATGGCCATGTTGGGCTCTGCTATGGGCCAGACAGTGGACGGTTCCGATTATAACAAGCCATCTGCTGGACCCCCTGGTAGCTACTTCGCTGCTGCGACTACCATGCCTATCGCTGCTTTGGAGTCTGCTGCGGCGAAGGCCACCAAGGTCCCTAGCAGTGCCAAGTACCCTGTGAACTTTGACGATGATTCCCCAACTGCTACTATCCACGCTGACTGGGCGTCGCTCAGCACTGTATGTATCAATGAGCATTCAAATGTTTATTGAAGGAGTGATCTTAACTAACCATGTTTTTCCCAGGGTGCTGCCTATGTCTGGGTCGCTGATATGGATGTTGACTGTGATGGAATCGATTATCAGTGCAAGGTAGACCACCTTTTCTTTTCAAGTTATTTTTACTGTCCAAAGCTTACATGATGCCTGAAAAGGGCAATGATGATGGTCAAGGAGACACCAGCTTTGGCAAATTGGCTGCGTACGAGGTGCCATTCATTGTCATTCCTGAGGATTTCGCCGACAAGTACAAGTCCGTGCTGACTGGCAATAACGTTGGTGCTGTTATCTGGTACGTGTCTTACATTCGATCCTTTAACCACAGGTAAATGTAGATATTAATTGATTATTCTAGCAATGGCAACATGTACTACGGTATCTTCGGTGACACCGACGGTGATACCCCCCAGGTTATCGGAGAGGCGTCTTGGCTCTTGGCCAGGACTTGTTTCCCGGATGATAACCTGAATGGCGGCGTAGGACACACTGAGACTGATGTTACCTGTAAGTTATTGGCCTAGTCTTTCTCCCATGCTTAGAACGACAAGACTAATACCGTTCAGATATCATGTTCACTGGAGATGATTCTGTGCTTCCAAGTAGCGCCCATGACGACAACTACATCACCAACTTCACCAAGCTCCGCAGCCTAGGTGATAGTCTCGTCAATGCTCTTGTCTCTGAGCTCGGAATCGGCGGTGCTACAACCACCACGACAACTCTCAAGACCACCACCACCTCGAAGGCCACTACCACCACCAAGGCTACAACTACTACCAAGACCGCTACCACAACTACCTCCGGCTTTGTCCCCACCAGCACCGTTGACTGGGACTGGGAAGGCCACTGTGCTGGTATGACTTGATCAGCACTTTTTCTCGCTGGTCAAACCCGGCATGCTAACCCACGCTTTTTAATAGGAAACACCTGCACCTCTAACTCGGAGTGCGATGACCCCTGGTCCTGCTACAACGGTATCTGCAACTACAACCCCACTGAGACCTGCACCTGGGATGGACACTGCCTAGGTTCGCCACCACCCCAACTTAGACTGAAGATGACGCTTGAAGATAAGAGCTAACAATACCGTCTAGATGCCGTCTGCTCCACCGACAACGATTGCTCCGACCCCTGGGCCTGTATTGACGGATACTGTGCCGTCGACCCCGACGAAACCTGCGACTGGGAAGATCACTGCGCTGGCGCCGAGTGTATCATCGATAACGACTGCTCCGACCCCTACGCCTGTATTTATGGCGTGTGTGCCAACGATGACGCATAAATACTCTCGAGGGATACTGCATGCAGCAAGTTGAAGTTGCAGAGAATGGTAGACGATTACGACCACAGTTGGCATTCATCAAGGTATAACATTTATGGGGAATGAATTTCACGACATTTAAACGCTTCATATATTCCTATATAGCCAGATATGAAATAGACAAATGCTGATACATGAAAAGACTAGCCTCTGTTTGTACCCTCCAAAATATGTCCGGCTGGTCCCATGGATGATTCCCCCATTATTTAGCAGTAGCCTGTCCAGCCGAAGCCGATCGCACCGTAGGCTGCAGTGGAAAGATAGAGTTCTCGGGTGTAACCCCGTCGTAGATATTATCCCAGCGACTTTTCAATGCCTCCGGTGTTTCCCATGCCAATTCTGGGTCTCTGAGCCACAATCGAACCAGATGACGCCTACATTATAGACATTAGACCATATAATCGTCACCTCTCACCTAATTAAAAACTTACTGTGTTGTATCTGAATCCACAAACCAAGCCCGAGCATGGAAAATAGATAGATTATTCACAAACTGAATGTCCCCCTTGTGAAAGTCAAGCGACACAGCCGATTTCTCTGCTAGAAAATGCAGAGCATCCAGCGCTTCCGCCTGAGCTTCCGTAATAGGCGGGAGCGAGGGGTTCCGCGGTCTTCCCCAGTACCCCGTGAATCCCCGACGGGCGTACTGGATGATAAGTCGTTCCGGGACATCCCCTGTGGCCGGTTGGTGGTATAATAACGGTCGACTGACGCGGTGTCCAGATCTAAACTCCATCAACTAGAGCGCCTTATATATGCAATAGAAGGTGGCCTACTCACTCCTCTAACACCCATGGCTCAGCTAAAGTATGGATAAGATCAGGCCTCGTCCTTGCAAGCTCATTATACACATGCCAACTACTCGACAAATAGCTCTGGCCGCCCTCCGCTGCCTCTCCAAGCGCAAATAGAGATACGATATCGCCGGCGTCGGTATGGAAGACTTGTTTCTCGGTTGTGTACGCGGGAGCACCAATACACTGTGTGTTTACCTCGCGACTGAGGTCTTTGATATGGGCGATCACGACGTCGGCTGGTTTACCCTGCCACTGGTGGTCCTGACGTCCGCGGATGGGGCCGATGTGTGAGGCGAGACCGGCGTATATGATGATGTTTTCTTTGCGGGTGTGGTTATCCACCGGAACGCCGCGGAGGACTTTGAAGCCGTGTCCGAGGTGGATTTCTCGGGAGATTGAGCGGAGGGTGGTTTTTAGTTTGGATAGGGGGAAGGTATCCTGGCTGAGTTGGCCTAGGGGGGTTTGGAGAGCTGGATTCTGTTAGTTTTGTTGGCGTTATATGATTTGGGCTGGGGATACTGACATTGGAAATGGTGGAGAGCGGCTTCGACTTCCTGGATGTCTTCCTCGGTGAGATGGTAGTTCCAGTCGTATGTTTTGGCGATGTCGTTTCCATCCCAAACCAGATCCGAAACCAACTTCTCAGGGTATCCTTCTGGTAAGTCTTTTAGAAGATCTTCTGTTTCCTGGCGTTTCTTGGTTCGTGCTGCGTATTTGTTGATATTGGGGAGATATTGGATATCTGGCTGTCCGGTTGGACCGACGGGGACAGGGGCGAGGACAGTAGTAGTTGACATTATGATGGATAAGACTATTAGCTAGGTCAGATGGTCCGGCCTTGGATGAGGAGGACGCCGTAGGAAGGATGCTGGCGACACTGAGGGATCTTATATGCCCCCGGATGATGTTACTTCGGGCGTGATTGATAAAAGAGATGGCGTTATCTTAATACCCCGCAGATGATGAAAGTGATGCATCCGGCTGTTTCACGTGTCGATCGCATCCACCATCCTAGAGCAAACAAAGAATAGTCTGAGTAAGCCTCCTCCAAGCAGTTTCGCGAAGCATCTTCCTTTCTACGCATCTTCCTAGGCATCTTCCGAAGCATCTTCCGAAGCATCTTCCGAAGCATCTTGTTAAACTGGCCCATTGTCCAGCATGTTGCTCAGTGTCTTAGCAATCACACTGCCAATACTAGTGGCATGTGCCTATCTCACCGATAGGGCGTTGGGGGGGACAAAGCAAGGAAAATATGGAAAATGAAGAGAGGCTTTGTGATATATGAATAACTAACAAATAGCTAGCTAACCCATGTTGATAGTATTGGTGCATCCATGAGCAGAAAAATGGGATGAACTCTCCCAACAACGTAATAAAAGCTTTCCAAGTTATCCCTCTCGAATGGCAACGTAAATCCTGCTCACTTGCGATCCCATAGTCTCCGTTGGTGCACCGCTGTCGCTGTGATAGGTACGGTGATCCTCGGCCCCGCGATGGGGTGCTACATGAAGATGATGGCGGACAAAGCAATACATCTCCTTCGACGCACTACAGAGATACCTACACGTGGTGGGAGCTTTGAAAAATTCCATGCGCACCTCACTGTAGCTGGTCCGCAGGATGCTGGCAACGTCGTCCTTCCACTGCCGTGCTGCATCTGGCCCAACGCCCGGATCGGTAGGTAGGAGCGCTAGCAGGGTGCCGACCGAGTGATTGGCTGTCTTGACGCAGCGTTCGCCGAGATCCGAGCTACTGGTTGTGTACCAATGCTGCAGAAGTTCGGTCCATATCGAGTGCTGGATCTTTTGTTGTTGGTGGGGGGATGCCCAGCTACAGAATCTGGCTGTGATCTTAATGATCTCTGGGCGGACGGCACAAATGAACTCTGCCTGCAAGGCCCGGAGGTCCAAGGCTTGAACGAGTGCGTACAGATAAGATGCAGCCATGAGGGATAGCACCTCGATGGCCTCTGCGACGCACCGGGCGGTAATAAAGGCCAACAAGTTGAGGCTTTGATTCCGCATCTCGGCTAAATGGACGTGGTTACTCACCGGGTGGTTGAGATACCCGAGCTCGGAGATATAGGAAGCCATGTTGATATCGATCCCCTTATATGCGAAGGACAGGCTGGGGTCATCGAGGCAGAGGTTTGGAGGGAGTCCGCTGCTTGTGGTTGGGTTGATGATCTCCGAGCACTGGGAGAAGATCATCTTCCCGACCATCTGCATGACGCCCATGGTTTTCTCCATGGCGGAGGTGGTGGATGCAGCTTGGAAATTGCTGCCGTGGAAGATGCGTCCATCCTCCGGGTTGATGAGAGGGCTGTCGGTGGTTGAATTCAATTCCGTTGTAACTTGTTTGAGGGCCAGGGCCATTGTCTCGATCTGCGGGCCGAGCCATTGGGTGGAGGTTCGTAGCGAGTACCGGTCTTGCGCGAGTTGCCTGGCCCCGGATCGACGGCGATCGCCAGTCTGGAATCGTGCAGGAGGTTAAAGATATTCATTACTGACTCTATCTGGCCTTCGTGGGGGCGTGCGGCCGCAATGAATGAGTGGTAGTTACAAGACTTGCCGGTCAGCGCTTCGGTGCCCATGGCTTGCGAATGCGCGAGACCAAGCCCAGGCAATGAACGCCCTGGACGCCCTTGATCTCGTCCACATTGCCCAACAAAGCGGCTTCCACGTGTCGGTGAGCTGGGCCCGACAGTCCTCGCAGCAAGGCGGAATAGACGCCATCTTCCACAAGAACCCCCCTAAAACCAAAGCCCAAACCCGTACCCTCTTCCAATTCCCCACAGACCACCAGAGCCGACCACTCTCCTCGCTCTGTAACAATCCTCTCCAGGTGCAGATCGGTCGCACGCTGGCCAAGGAACTCCGCAGCATTCTGCACGACGAGCTGCCCAACTACATGCTGCCGTCTAGTATCCCCGTGCTGAAGACCCTTCCCCTCAATCACAATGGCAAGGTTGATCGACGGGCCCGAAGCAGATGGTTGTCGAGAAGACGACAACGACCACCGGTCCGGTCGCGTATGAGGGCCCGACGAATGAGGCGGAGAGGTTCCTGTGCGATGTGTTTGAGAAGGCCCTGGATACGAGGGTGGGGATTCGGGATCACTTCTCCCAACTGGGCGGGCACTCGCTCATGGTCTCGCGATTGGTTTCGAATATCCGGAAGAATATGGGCTGGCCGGTTACCGTGCCGGATGTGTTTGACTCGCCGACCCCGGGCCGTTTGGCGGCGAAGATCGCTGAGCGGGGGGTTGCCCTGGGGCCAGTGTGCTAGATATCATGGCAATAGGTTATTAATAGCTGGAGAGATGTTTGACATAGATCGCTTGGTAATGCACTAGGATGTTGGTATTACCCGGTAGTAAGACTAGTACTTATTCGATTCCATGGAAAATATACATCCATCCTCACTAGGACCGAGAGGAACACCAGATGAGAACCTGCAACTTTTTAACGTCTTTCCCATATTCTGCTCAACATGTTTGCCATATTTGGACCCTTTGTAACAACCTCCTCCCATTCAACATATTTATTTCGCATTAGCCGCAATCAAATCCAACCACGCCGCCAACCGGTATCCAGCGCGGGCAATCAACTCCTCAAACACTGGCTTACAAGACGTGTAGTAACTTCCCGACAAATCATTCTCCTTTAGATAGGACAAACCCGGTTCCATGACTGCACTGCAAACATATTTATTCGCATCAGTAACCCAGACCAATGCGGTCGCGAGGGGGTCTTTAATGTCAAGACCCGTAAGCCACTCAGCAGCCTTGGATTTGTATGCGCCGCTTTTGATTTGGGTGGTCAGGTTGGCGGCATATTTGTTAGCCACGGCGATGGTGGAGCCCCCAGCGTCCTTTTCGGGCATGTTGGAGTCCCAGATATGGTGGAGGTTGGTGGTTTCGCTGCCGAAAGTGACATCGATGTCGTTTCCGCCTACTTCGAGGGCTTCGTCGTGGAGGGGTTGGTGGATATCACCGACGATCTGGATAACATTAGACAGGTCAGGAATATTGGTTGAGATCACACACATGAATGACGAAGCGAAGTGCGTCCAGTTTCAGAGAAGCGGATGTCGACGAGTCGAGTAGTAAATTTGTCTATCCACCTTATATTAGATCTTGACGTTTACCGGGTTCCTAGTGTGGATATGCGACTTACGTAGTTTTGGATGGCGCTGACACTGCACCCCGAATCACCACAGTCACGCTCATAGTTCACACTGCAACTGGACGGAGGATTGTCATTCGCATCGATATAGTGGAACGAAGCCGAAAACTCGCCCTCATCTGTGTAACGATACGAATCGGCCCAAGTCGCCACACTAGCGAGATACGACGAGGAAGAGCCCCCCAGGATCCCCTGGCAATAGGAAGCAGTAGAGTTTTTGACGAAATTCTGAGCAATATATGCAATAGCTTCATGGCCCATAGCACCCCAGGCGAGGGTTTCCCTTGCGCTCAGGGCAAGCACAAACGCAGTAGGAAGGATGGATCGCATGGAAGGCATGGTGGTGTGAGCTTGATCTCACTGTGGATGAATGACTCTGGGGTCGGCATTTCTTTTCACTCGGGGGGAACGATACTATTTAAGTCCCCCGCAATCAGGACTAGAAAACCACCAGATGCCGTGGAAGCCCCAGGGACCCAGAGCTTGTTCAGGGCCACCCGTATCTGGGCGGCTGCGGGATGCCGATCATGTAACCCTGCGGAATTTAGCGCCTCCTGCACCATCGCGCCAAGCAATAGGAATCGGCTGGAGATAGGCGTGAGCAGCATTGATAGGGCGTCGTGGTTCGGCTTGTGATTTGATTGATTTTAGGGTCACATCAACTATCTCAAAGTGGCGACAAATGCGTTTCAGCTGCAGGTCCTCGTTTGGGTGTCCGTCACTCAGGCTGCATGGAAAAATGGAAGCCAAGATGTGTTTCCTCGACAAAGAGAGGACGACGGCGGGCTCCGATATTTCTCTTCGTCTCTTCAAGGCTAATCTTATCTTGCATTTAGGTCGTCTTCCATACCTGTTTCCCCCGCACTATGACCACGATCATCGATAAAAATATCCGGTGATTTCCTCTTTCGGGTTTCTAAAAAAGGATTGCAGCTCCCAGACGCTCATCAATAAACTTTGTTACTTCCTTCCCATCGTATTACTGAGGGGAATCCAGTTAAACCACGGAAAGGCCCCTGCTGTCGAATGCTTCCCCCCCACAAGGGGAGGGGGTATCAAATGCTTGCTTACCTTCAAACGATTTTAATATAGAAACGCCGGGGCGTCACAGGGCAGAGTCCTATAAAGCTTATTCCTAACCCATGAGCCAGATCTGACCGCAATTATTGGCGGTGGCCTGCGGAGCATAACCCCCTGGCTCTCGGCTCTTTTTGCCTTATATATATTCGGTCGCGATGATCGAGAGGAGGTTGGGGACCTGTTATGGGCCACTTAACATCAAAAAAAAAAAAGGAAATCCCAATTCAAGGAGGAAAGAAGCGTCTAGAGAGATTTTGTCTACCGTTTCTAATTGTGACTAATTGGAATGATGAGTGATTGCTAAAAGAGAACAGCCTGAGGCGTGTCAACAGGCAAACGAGATTGACACAAAACCTGCACAACGTGATGAGTCAGCTATCCAAGGCACCAAAAAGGAAACGGAGAAACCGCACCCGAAAAGGCTGGTCTAGACCCCTTCAGGCTGCCAGGCTGCCAGGGGCTGGGTGCCTATGGGCCAAGAGATATTTAACCAGTGCGACGACATCGAGAACGGGGTAAAGGGCCTGTCAGCCTGAAAAAACCATGAAATCCCACGTTTATAAGACCTGCTATGACTAATTGGGTTATCAATAACTCTTTTGGCGTAGCGGTTATTTTGGCTATATTTTGGTCCATAGGGCTATACCCTTCCACCATGAGTGTCCCACACCCTCTCCTCGACATCGATGACGCCCTGGTTTCGGAGCTAAACCCCGCGCGTGCAGATGGCCGTCTTGACTACGAGCGCTGCGCCAAGCTGCACAATTACATCGCGGCCTACGGATGGATGGCCTACCACGGACGAGAACCAGACGAACTGGACGAACTCTTGAGCCGACCCAAGTTTTCCTGGGATGAATCAGGGGTCCCCAGCGACCGTCTCGATCAGGCCGTGGTCTCCTTCCTGGATTCGATCATCGTGCCCGACAATGGCGTTTTCTACTGGGTGGACCATGTGGCGGTGTTGCCGGCAGATCAAGATTTTTTTATCGAAGACAATGATCTAGACAACAAGGAGAGATTTGTGATCTTATATGGCACTCATGTCGACCTGGGCTCTCACACCATGGGTTTGGTTTACGACCAGCAGTGCGGTCGTGCCACTATGATGCTTGTTCAGGAATATGGTGAGGCCGTGTCCCCGGTCAAGGAACACGAGGATATGTGGTTCCCGCTTGAGACTATCCTAACGAACTGGATTCATTTGATTCGCATCGGAAAGGTGATTGCCGGGCCAGAGGGGGAATGGGGGGTACCTTCGTTTGGCCACCAGCTTGGGGCGTGGACGTGGCAACCCTACGGCCCTGCGCAGGTTGACAGTGCTGTGGCCGCTATGGATCGGCTCACTACTGCAATCGAGGAGAGAATGTCACCCGATTCCCTTCTTGCATTGTCCCGGGAAGCACCGCTTCTCACCTCCGCTGAATTGGATGCTGCCTCCGTCCCGGAAAGCTGTTTCATCCGCTCGTTCCTGACTAGAATCAAGACGCCACGATTTAAGACTATTGCCCCGGGGCTTGAGGTACCGCATGACGCCCCTGCATTCGCCGCCCGCCAGAAGTTTACTACCTTCCCACATAACCATGAAGACGGGGTCGTCCTCCCGCCCGTCCTGATTTTCGCATGCGTAGACAAGATACGCACTGCCGGCTTCAGCGAGGATATCCAGTGGAAGTTCCTAGGTACCAATCGCGATATACCATTCAATAAAAATGACCCAATCCCGACGGGGTTGTATAGCGAGCTAACCCATCGAGGCCACTACGACGCTTCAGAGGAGGGTTTCCGTCTCCTGCTGCCGTTTCCTCTGCGAGTCGGATTCCGCGATGAGGATGGAGCGATGTGTAGTGATGGGGGCAGGGTTGAGCGGGGATCTTTCACGGGACTTTTTCAGTACGGGTCTTACCATGCCTTTGGGGGTGAAGGGCGGGCTCAGAGGTTAGAAAGGTTATTGGATCGATGGCGGGAGATGGTGGAAACTGGGGTGTGGACCGTGGGTCCGAATGGCGTGGAGGGCAATATTAATCGATTCAGGGATGCAGACCGTGGTGCCTGGCGGGATTACTGGATTCCGCCTGACTGGTGAAGTCGCTGACGTTCAAGCAGAGAAGAGTGACGGAGTGACAAAATTCTTATAAATCAAGTATTATTCTTATGCTGGTGGTTCCTCCTGCTGTAATACGCCTTTTTGCCCGGACGCGCCCTCGACCCGTGATGCGGGTATGTATATTCCCTCCAACGGACCAGTAATGCGAACTGTACGGGAAAGACGTAAAAGGGTAATGATTATCCTTTTAGAATCCTATGGTCGAACTCCATCAGCTTCAATTCCCCACGGCTCCATGTGACAAAAATACAGCCGCGAAATAGCGCGTAACAATTTTGATAATCAGGGGGAAGCCACAGTAGTCTTCTGCCATCAACTGCGAGCCACTCATCGTCTTGGATGGAGACCCTGGTCGTGTCTTCTTGATGACCAGTACGACCAGTAGGAGTATACCATTTCTTGATACAGATTTGCCGACCATAAGTATGGAGAAATGGCCCCGTGGTTGAAAACACCATAGTATCTGGAGATTCATTGACGGACCACGTCCCTAGGCAATCTGCGGTGTCAGTGTCCCAAAGATTAACTTCGCCCTCATGTCCCGAGGCGAGTAATCGGCTATCCCCCGAAATGGTAATCGAGGTAATACCCGAAAATCCATTATCAAGGATATGTCGCCGAGTCCCAGTCACGGCATCCCAAATTTCAAGATCCCGACAGCCTTCGTTTGCTACCGCAAGGACTCGGCTGTCTGGGGAGAACACGACCATCGGAAATATGATGCGGTTAAATTTGAATGTCTGCCGCAAGGAACCAGTAGCACAGTCCCAGAGCCTGAGTTCATCGATATGATGGGTAACTACGTTCTTGCTATCGGGGGTGAAAATAATTTTGCTCCCATCAAAGCTTCTGAGATTATGAAAGCTAAATTTCAAGGCGAAAGGATTAGGGCTCCAGACGCTAAACAATTTCCTTCTTGACGTCGATGCGAGGAATTTACCGTCTGGAGAGAAGACAATAGAACCGCATTGATCTTGGCTTCCTGACTGTGGTGGCGCTCTGACCTGACAGTCCCAGAGTTTGAGTGTTGCTCCAGATGCCGAAACGAGCATTCGACTGTCAGACGAAAAAGCAATGTCCGCATCGCTTTCCTCTGGGAATGCTTCTCCTGGGTGTCTTCTTTCTTGTGGGTATTTGAAGGTTTGCAGTACCTTTCCCGTTGCGGCATCGAATAGTTGAATGAAATTAGTATCGTTGGAAGCCATCAGTTGGCCATCTGGCGAAAACACCATGGAGAAAAAGCCGAAAGCTAAAAAGCTCTCGTCGCCCAGGACCAGATCGATGGTTCCGGTCTCTATATTCCAGATATGAATCCCGTTTCTATGTCCATCTCTCGAAATGGTCGCCAGACGCCCGGTGTTCGGCACAAAGGCCATGGCCTTGAACAGATATGATGGCTCTTCTGGAGAACCGAGTACGTATCAGTATCTATGAGCATTTGCTTTGCCAAAAACAAAGTGAATCCCAACTCACTACTTCTTGCAGAATCACGGGAGCTGGGAGGCGCTTCCAGAGAGTGCTTTTCGGCTCCACTAGCAATATCCCAGATCTTGATCTCGTTAGTAGCGTGAAGTGATGCAAGTAATTCACCACACAGCGAGAGTTTTATCAACTGAACTCGGCCCAGCTTGCGCCCTAAAACCCGGTCCATGCTTCCGGTTTTGAGGTCCCATATCCTGATGGTCGTGTCGGGAGACCCTGAGAAAAGATAATCTGCGGAGAATTCTAGAGTTTTAACGAGGCGCAGGTGACCCTCAAGTGTGTACTTTAGCTCTCCGGTCGCCACACACCATACCTTGATAGTTTTATCTTCTGACCCTGATGCAAGGAGCCGGCCATCCACTGAGAAGGAGACGCAGCACACGCTAGCGGAGTGACCCACGAGTGTTTGGTGGAGGGCCCCGGTCTCCGAATCCCAGAGTTTAATTGTGGTATCGGTAGAACACGATGCAATGAGGGGCCCATTAGGTGACATTGCAATTCCGTTCACCTGATCTGAATGACCACATAGAGCTTGAAGCTCTGGTCCCCAGTTCTTTTCACTTTTAGGCAACTGACATAATAGGGGAGAGAGCTCAAACAAGAATGTTTTCCTAATTATTGATTCCTCAGGTGTGAACACAAGCGCAGAGGCATATAGCTGTAGGGGTATTTCGTTCACTATATGGTTATTCAGCAGGAGGAACCGTTTTGCGTCGTACAGAAAGGCGGCGATGTCACTCGACTCTGTTTTCTAAGATAGACAGGTTAGCTTCCGACCATCTGAAAGTTCGCTTTAGTACCTACCCCTACGGCTGACCTCAAGATATTGATGATCATAATAGGTTCTAACGGGATCTCTATCAAGCTCATTGCTTCTACCCAATGCAGAAAATGAACACGGAGGAAACACAAGACATCATCCACCAAGCTCTTCGGATTGTTGCTGTGCACCAGATGATGGACCCAGTAACGACAGGAATATCGCACTTCCGATGATAAACGACGCTGGATAAAGTCCTCATCAATCTCCAAGCGTGGTGTTCCCTTGCCAGGAAACATCGAGCACATAGTCTGGATACACCGGAGGGCAATTTTCTCTTGCATCCCTTTTTCATCTATCCAGAACGCTGTTTCGGTGGCAGTTTGGGAACCGAGAAGAAAATCTCGAAACGACTTATGGAATACCCGTACCGGCAAAGTTTCGTCGCCTGGGATGTTTAGAACCGAGTGTAATAAGTCTAGCCTGGTCTGAAGTACCGCCCTAGGGATGCCAAGGAGCTCCGAAAGTGAGTCGATGGGGAGCGGGTCCTCCAGGAGGATTATGGTTCCGAGGAGCAACTGGTATTGCTCGATTAGTCGTACTTTTTGTCTCCCCCTCTGACGCACCAAAAGTCGATTCAGTGACGGACCGTAGGCCCTGCTGAGGACGGAATGGTCTGTTTGATGGTTGATAATATCCGATAGGGCTTCTTGGGGCTCCCATCGAGGGTCTTGGAGAGTGCGGCACACCGTAGCCGCAAAGATGAATAAGGGGACAGACATGTCGATGAGGGTTTGAATGCTGTCCGCACCGGGCCACTCCAGGGGTAATGACCGGCTCTTCTTGATTGCATTAATCTTATGCTCGATCAATAACGCGATATCCTTTCTAATAATAGAATGTGGAACGTCGTGGAGAACAAGACTCTGGTGATTATCGCCCATTTCTTTGAACCCTACCCGGATTTCTAGCTCTGGTCGACTCGTCACAAAGACCCGTATTCTAAGGGATTGTATTTTCCTCATTTCGGACAGCAACCTCAGTACCACGCGTATCTCTTCATCTGTTTCGCACTCATCCAAAGCATCAATCACGACTAGTATTGTTTGGTGTACAGGCGCAGTCAACTTCAGAAGTGGTTGGAGGACCAGCCTGTCGAATTGTTCGCCGAGGGCTTTGCCACAAATTTCAGGATCGCTATTGATCGCTTCTGCAACTAAGGGCTTTAGCTGTAGAATAATGCCAGCTAGCTGTCCCACAATTGTTGGGAAAAGCTTCCTGGCGTTTCCACGATCCCCTTCACCTCGCTTGAAGAAGAAATTCGCCCCAAGGATCACCTCCTTAGTCCCCTTAACAGCCTTTGCTAATGTGCGAGAGACTGTAGACTTCCCTGTCCCGGCTCTTCCACTTAGCCAGAATATATGGTGGCCATGTGGGTCGCTTGCCCACGCTTGAATATCCCGCAGGACCTGAGTGCGAGTCCCGGGGAGGCAAAACTCATCATTCTGGCTGTCATACGAATCAAAAGAGGCCCCCCTGGCCATCGAAAGTCCTGATAAGTTAATTGTCTCCCCTACAATGTCAATTTTGTTCTGAGTTGCACTTTTCACTGTCAGCGTATACGTCCGAAGGTAATGCGGAAGGACTACAACTCGCCTTTGGGAGCTTTGAATATTTGCAATTTCTTCAACCAAGGTACTGACACCCTTAACCAGATCCTTCATAGTAGGTAATACCTCAAGGTCGGTGCTATTTACCTTGCGGAGAACCGTTTTGCAGTAAGCGGCCGCAACTGCAGCAGCATATTTGTGCCATCCGTCTTGTTTATGAGTGTCCGCATAGTCAGATATTCCGCGGACTACCAAACAAGGAACTTCATCCACAATCCCCGCAGCTTCCATTTCAAAGCATAACGCGTTATCATATTTGCGGCGCAGCAGCTTCCGATCGCGAGGACTTTTGATGACCCCACTACCCGACAGGATGAGTCCCCGATGCACCTTCGGATGTTGACCCGAGCGCGGAGTACGCTCCACCACCTTCTTCATGCGGTGTCTGTGGCATGCAGAGCAGTCGGCCCGCTTGTTGACATGCTCGAAGTCATCGTGAAACAGGATATCGGGCGAATCCGGCATATTAAATCCAGGCCTGTCAGTTATCACCTTTAAAATCTTCCCCACACGACTTCGACCCAGCATTTCATCCTGTTCGAGTGACTGATCGGCGCTTGTTAAGATCGAGGGAGGCTTGTCTAGGCACCCCTTGAGCACAAATCCATCTTGCTCGTATTTGCCAAAATCATACTGGACTACCCCTGGGTGACCATCACTGGGCATACTAACGGCAATGTCCCCAAGCCGAATGTCATGCTTGGTGCCTGGAATGGCCGCTCCAATACCGACCGTCAGAGCAAATCGAATATTCGGAAACTGTTGAGTCACGCTTGCGGCACATTGAGCAGCCTTCACAGTCCCTATCTGAGTCGGCCGAGCGATGACGATGCTGTGATGATATATACGACCGAACGAGTAGACATACTTAATCTCTCCCGTTGACTTTGGGTGGCAGGTGAACTCTTCGTCAAGACTGTGTATGACGGCAACCACCTCCTCCACCAACGCGCAGAAGATGGCTATCCGAATACTGTCAGCCTCAATTTCTGTCTTTTCGTCATCTGTGCTGTCATTCTGAACACGAGCCCGAGAAGGGCGTGGCTGAGAGGCGATGGCAGCATCGGACGGTGGAACTTTGCGTTTGCGATTCGGCATCTTGAAGGTGAACAGCAAGAATTGCCATGGGTGAGGTGCGTTCAGGGGTGAAGAGGAAATTAAGGTAACGAGAGGCTGAGGCTGAGGCGAGGCTGAAGTCAAGGTTGCCTTGGAGATCATATTTTCTCCCCAAACATAATCAAGGCTGAGCGGTGACAAAAAGTACGATTTGGCGGATTGGCTGTCAGTGCAGGTTATGGATAATCCTTGTTGCTGCCAAGCGTTCCAGGGGTAAGTATTTCTCCTCTTTTCCAATCGTTGAGAAGATAGCCAGATTTATCATCCTGATGATCATCTCGTGCCATCCCATGTCCCATTGCTTTTCATCGATCCAGCCGAGTTGATTTTCGCGGATGGCTTGGGTTAGTTGCGACTTGTTTGACTGGGAGCGCCGTTGTAGCCGCTCACCACTGTCTGGGAGAACCCGCAGCGAGGGCTCGACGGGGCTCCCCATCATATTGTGGGACGCACGGGAAGCTCGTTCGCTTCCAGTCGCTCTGATCTCGCGTTTTCGCGGCTTCGTTTTCTCGGAGGATTTTGGGTTTGGGCTTGGGAGGCTTCAGGCATTCGGAACTATTCCACCACGGAGCCTCCTACACCAACCGACCCTTATTAGAGTTCTTGCCATGGAGTTGATACTGCATCGCTTAGCTGTGAAAGTGACTGTTGCAACCCAATTCCCTGCTCTGACTGGTGCCTCGATGTTTGTGGAGGTGCCGGTGTAGCCCATTGTGTGACGCCCTGACTGCTCGCTTTACCAGTACTCCATCTATCCCAAAAAGGCACATTGGAAAACCGGCAGGTCTGCTAGCGAGCGTACTGTATAGGCGGGATGAGAACCCTGACACATTGTTAAGCTCTAAAAGTCCTTTCGTGAGATACACTTTGGGGCTAAAAATGTTACATAGTTAAAAATATATGTGTGGGTTTCAGGTTAAACTCTATGGAAGTGCATTGATTCTTGCAAACATATCAGCCCGCGCTCTTTCTACCTGCTCCTCCACGTCCAAATCCCAAGTCCAATCCAGCCCGTCTGCGAGATGGTCTTTGACCTGGTCCTCATCACACCTAATGCCAGGAGCTCTCAAGAAAAGCAGCGCTGCTCGGTTCTCGCTGTGAGCGTCCACGCGCTGACTGCGGGGGCGACGGACCGCGTCATATGCTTGCAGAGCAGCGATGGCCTGCTGAGATCCGATAACTCGTGGGTCCGATATCAGCTCGCATAGTACGTGGGCGTGCTCAATTGCTTGTCCAGCACCCGACCCATTGTGTGGCGGAGCTGCATGGGCCGCATCGCCCAGAATGGCTACCCGTGAACAGGTGTATGTCGGAAGAGGAGGGCATGTCAGCACGGCCCATTTCTGGGAGCCTGGGATACTCTATGATATGAATGTTAGTTGGACAGCAATCCCGAGCACCTGTCTGCATGTTCCAAACATACCTCAAGCAAAGAATTGACCTGCCCACCCATGTGCTGGAAATCTTCCCTCATCTGGTCCTTTGTCGCCGGCACAACCTAAGCATCGCCCTTCCACTCCTTCGTCTTGAAAAATCCGACATTGACTTTGGTATATCGCATGATTGGATATGTGACACAGTATGCACCGTCTCCCTGGTACTTGGTTGCTGCCCGCGCTCGGCGGTCTCCGACTGCCTCTACGACGGTATTCATATCAAGGGTGGCCCGATATGCGTAGCAGCCACTGTAGACAGGGAGAACGGATGCCCAAGGCCGAAGATATGTTCCTTCACCTTGGAGCGAATGGCATCATATCCAATTACTATAGCTGCACTGGCTGTAGTATTATCTTGAAACTCGAGGATAGCTGCGTCATCAGTCTCCGATATGCTGATAACTTTCTTGCCGAAGTGAATAATATTTGGCGGGAGCAGACTAGTCAAGCCCCTCAAGAAGTCAGTCCGGCCGACGGCAGCATGTCCCAGAGGCGGCGATCGGATTTCTGAAAAGACCTCCCCTGATTTTGTTGACACGTACTCGAACCAAGTGTGTTGAAACTGTTGGTATCCAGGGTTATCACGAGGCGTAGTGAGAATGGAGTCGTATAGAGAGCTTAGCCGCGGGTCGATCAGTGGGATAATACGGGCTGCAGCTGGTCCGATGGAGAGAACCAGACCGGTTTCTGCAATGCCTTCGCTTCTTTCATAGATTTGGATAGGGATATTCCGATGCAGGAGCCCCAGGGCCAATGTCAAGCCACCAACCCTCCCGCCAACAATGGCAATGGTGAATTCTTGCATGGCGAGAGCTTAAATAATAGAGGGACCCGCTGGGGGATCTGTCTCGCCTTTTGCAATTGGATGTGTTGGGCACGATGATCGCCGCTAGGTTGGGCAGGCATGCATTGGACTACACCGAAAATTAGAATCTGCCGGGATTTGAAGATCGATCTCTTCTGGTTAACTGTACAATTTGTTTACTTTAAAGGTTTCGATTGTCCAATGCTTGCGCGCGACACTAATGCTTGTTAGCCGTTACCCTGTACCTGTCAAGAAAGAGTTGCCTACCATCTCCCAGTATACTCCACGTTTATGTAGCAGTTCTTCATGGGTGCCTCCTTCAAGCAGCTGAGAGCTTTGCTTTTGATCTCCCTGTCCACGACCAAGAACAAAGATCCTATCCGCCTTTTGAATCGTCGCCAGCCGATGGGCCACCGTAATTATGGTCATTTCCCTTTTCTTAGCCAGTCTTTCCATTGCCCTCTGAACTAGCATTTCGGACTGGGAGTCCAGGCTGGAGGTGGCCTCGTCAAGGAGGAGCAGACAAGGCTTTCGAATTAAGGCCCGTGCAATACATATTCGCTGTTTTTGGCCTCCGCTCAGGGCAGCCTGTGCATTGACTCCAAGAGCGGTGTTGTAGCCGTCTGGAAGGGAGACGATAAAATCATGAATCTCGGCATCTCTACAGGCTTGCACCATGTTGGATTCTGTTGCCGCGTCCACCTCACTCTGACCGAGAAGGAGGTTGTCTCTGATCGTCCCATCAAAGAGCTTGGGCTCCTGGGAAACAAGAGCCAAAGAAGCTCGATACATGGAGAGGTCAAAGGAATCGATACTCTGGCCGCCAAAGAGAATTTGACCGCTACACACCCGGTAGAAACGTTCTAGTAGGGAGATGATGGTGGATTTACCACACCCAGACGCCCCCACCAACGCAACAAATTGCCCAGGTTGAATTTCCAAGCTTAAGTCACAAAGGACAGGCGTGCTAAGGGTAGAGTACGTGAAAGTTATATCTTGCAGCTGAATGCCGGGGTGGTGGTTTTCGGGTGGGAAGGGTAAGGAATCGAGACTGGTTGAATTTGTTTCAGCCCTCGAGCGAAGGCCGACGATGCGTTGGGCTGAAGCTACGGCCTGCGCAATATTGGGCCCAAAACTTAAAAACTGGCCGGCAGATTGTCCTCCCTGAATGATGGCGACGTACACAACGAGAAAGGTTACAACATCATATTCATGGGAAGCGAGGAGCTGGCCACCATACCAGAGAGTGAGGGCCATGGAGCAGAGCTCAAAGCTGTCGGCAAAGGAGAAAAGCAGAGTTGCGTACCAAGCTTTCTGCATCGCACGACGCCGCTGTTGGCTCACCAGGGCTTGATAGCGCCTCAGAATAGGCTTTTCCAAGGTCAGAGAGGTAACTGTTCGAAAGGCACGGATGGCTTCGCTTGCGAACTGAGAGCTTTCGGCGTAGACTTCTGCATTGAGTGCCTCAAACTTCAATTCATAGCGGATGCGCGCGTATGCACCAAGGAACATAAAAGGAGTCCCAGCGCAGAAAGCTACAGCCGCCAGTTTCGGCCCAAATGAAAACGAGATGGCGATGCAGCCGATCACACTGAGGATAGATATCAGGGGGAAGACACCGCTGACTCCAAAGAGTTCCTGGAGCTGCCTGGGGTCGGTAGACAGTCGAGAGGTTAGGGCACCGCTGTTATTTTCCTCCCGATCAAACCAAGGGACCGGCTGAGCCAGCATGCTCTGGAAATATTCCTGTCGATACTCGGACGCGACAATCTATCCTGTGTCAGAGAGTCAAGATCCACGGGAGGAATGCCCATCCACATACCAGTGAGATTCGGTTTGAGCAATACCCGACGAGGAGGTAGAAAGCTGCCATGGCCAGGGCGAGGATGAAGAACATCAGAGCCCAGAAGTTGCCGGCGTCGATGAGCTTTTGCCCGGTATATTGGAAAGCCTGCACTATTTGGGCAAAGAGCCAGCTTTGGAGCGCGAAACCAGCTGGACTTTGGAGTTAGCACAAATCCTATGTTATATATCAGCGGACGGCCTTACATGAGGCTCCCACTCCCCCGACAAGAGTCAGAAGATACAGTGGCCAGTATTTTCGTTGCTGCTGTAATATCTGGAACAGAACCCTCGTGGAAGCCCTTTTGTGTTTCTGTATGTCACTGTCGACTTCCATAGCACTGTCATCCCCATTTCCCTCATATTCCGCGACCGTATTGGAGGTGGTAACCTGGTCGTCGACTACGTCCACGGGGATGGGGCGTCGGCCATCCTTTGCCTCATAGATCCCCGAGTCAGAAGGTGGTAGGCTACCCAGTCGTTGAGCGTGGACTAAACTGTGATACAGACCCCCTGCCGCCATCAAATCCTCATGGGAGCCTTCTTCTGCATTCGAACCGTCCTTCATCACGATTAGATGATCTGCCTTCTGGACGGTTGAGAGACGGTGGGCTATCAGAATCGTGGTGCGGTTCTCCACCATCCGTTCAAGGGCTGCCTGGACAATCTGTTCGCTGTGAACGTCCATGGCACTGGTTGCTTCGTCTAAAATGAGGAATGGAGGTCGTCGGATGATGCAACGTGCGATTGCTATCCGCTGTCGTTGGCCGCCACTTAAGTGTATCCCCCCTTCCCCTACCAGAGTTTCGTATCCCTGGGGTAGTTTCTGGATGAAGTCGTCGGCATAGGCCTCTTTACTGGCACGCACGACCAATTCCATCTTGATGGCCTCGGCTGAATTCTCCCATTCAGTCCCTGTCAGACCCATGGTGATATTCCCAATGACCGTAGTATTGAACAGAAAGGGCTCTTGTTGAACCAAACCGATCTGTGCCCTCCACCAGTGGGGATCGAGGCTGTTAATATCCACCCCCCCGACCTGAATACGACCCCCAGATACCTCCTTTTCACTGCCGTTGTCGGAGGACTCCAGATTGTACCACTGTTGAAGTAGCGCCACGATCGTGCTCTTCCCAGACCCGGATGGGCCGACCAACGCCGTTGTCTTTCCATGCTTAAACCGGGCATGAAAGTTGCGCAGAACAGGGGCTGTTGGACGTGATGGATAGGCGAAACTCACATTATCAAACACGATATCTGGTTCTCCGGTGCTGCTCAAGTCCGTTAAACCTGTCGCAGCAGGCTGCCGTGCGTCAATGATGTTGAAAAATGGGCACGACGCACTGATGGCCTTGCTGATGATCATCAGTGGTGAAGCAATATTCCCGAGGACTGTAACGACCAAGAGAACGGAGAAAAAGACTCTGAGCTCGCCATTAGCGTTAATAACTACTATCGTTTGCGCTGTATTTCTTTCTGCAATTGATAGGAGATGTAACTTACGTGATGACGGTATTGATATTGCCAATATGACCCTCTCGAAACAACTTTAAGCCAAACCAGAAGGCTAGCCCAAAGCTGACATACATTGCAAAAAACAAGATCCCCAGGTGGATCCCACTGACGATGGACATCCGCGCACCCCGCCGCTTTGCTTCATCAATCCAACTGGAGTATTTCATGCCTAGTGATTGCTCTGCGCCCAGTGAGAAGACCGTCCGAATAGAAGCCAGGACGTCGGCGGCGATCGATGCATGCTTCTGGTCCGCTTCGTCTACACGATGCTGGGATCTCACGAAGAATGGGACCGTGATACTGAATCCAAGAAGGACAAAGAGAATGGCGGCACTGACTACTAGGGTGAGAGCCCATGAATAGCGAAAAGCAATGGCATAGGCAGCGACTAGGAGTGCGAGGGACTGGAACAACATAGAGAGCTTATCCGACACACTTTGTTGAATCTGATTAGACAAGGACGTGATTGCATGTGTGACTGTGCCGCTGGAGATCTCGTCCAGTTTGCTAACAGGGAGTGAGAATAAAGCTTCGAGATACTCGAGTCGTAAATCTGCAGATGCTCGGAGGCTAATGAGCCGGAACGACAGCTGGGCTTGAGTTAGTTACATTATAGGATGATGAGGGTTATGATTGGAAGGTACCATAGAGATATATGTCAAAACGAATTTCCCAATGAACAGATAGACAATGTATAGACTACGTGTGGTTAGTCGACAGACCAAACCGAAGACCAGGAGATGCAAATACCTGTTTCTATTGATTGTGCGTTTGAACGAGTCCTCTGCCAGAGTATTTCCGGGCGTGGAGTATTGATTAAAGCTTCCCACCTGATTCCCAAAGACGATATTCATAAGTGGTAGTGCCTAACCAAGTCAGCCTTATCATTGTCTTGTTCTGAATAACAGCTTCTGTACTCCTGGTAAACTTACCACGCCAGACCCCATGGCACAGACTAGGCCGAGGACCATAGCAACGGTTCCCCCCTGCCTGGCTCCATAGGAGAGGATTCTCTATAACCCGAGTTAGTCTGTGCATGTCTCTCACAAGGATTGGAAATTCTGACTATGTAGTTTCCTAGCGAAGGCCCCTTGGTTGACTCTTCTTTCTCTGTCGGTATCTCAACCAGACTTGTCTCTGTATTTGCGGCTTGGCTAGGGGCATCGACAGTGCCCTTCCCCTCCATTTCATCTGGATCTGATGGGGATGGAGGTGAATCCATCCCTGCGCTCCTAGAGTGGGCGTTGATCGGGAAATCTGAGCGTGTCGTCCAGCATGGAGTGTGCGGATCCTTGACAGTCGAGAGAAAGAACTTGGACAGTGCCCCCTTCTTTTTTTTTTTGACATGCACTTGGTGGAACATTGAGAACCGGACGAACCATAACTTGAAATAACTTTAATTTCACCTCGTGAGGCACAAGTGGGCCAGGTGTTGTATGTCATGATGTTACTCTACGGCGGAAAGGATGCAACGTCGCCTCGGATGGCCCGGAGCCCTTTCACTGTTAACCAAACCGGCCATTAACCAAAGTGATCATACGAAGACAATATTTACAGTGATGATGCGGTGTTTAAGCTGCCAAGGGGAGGTGTCGTAGTGTGGGTATCGCGACGACAAAGTTTATCGCGTAGTGAGGGAAGGTCGCCAGCAACCGTTAGGCTTCCTCGTAGTTTCACAGTCCAGGACATTAAAAATATTATCTTTCTTTACATATTCTGACATGAACGGTGGGATCTCCCTTTAGCACCTAATAAAACACTTTATTTTTTCACCATGGTCAAGGCCGACCGTTTTCTTCGAACGTCTGTGGACGGTGGGGCTCTACTGACGGACGATAGAGCAACAAAAAGCAGCAAGCCGGCGTGCTCAGGGAGAGAGAAGGGTGAGATTGACATGGTGGCGGCGGTGGCGCCACCAGAAAGTGAACTGTCAACAAAGGGGCCAGGCACCAGGGGTAACGATGCACATAATATCTCCTCTCCAGGAAGTAATGATGAAAGTCTAAACGCGGAAGTGGCCCGGTTGTGCCATTGCTCGCTAGACGACGTGGAGGACGTATATGCTTGCACCGCATTGCAAGAAGGGATGATGGCCCTGACCTTTCGAGACTCCACCGCATATACGGTCGAATACAAGTATAACTTACCGCTCGACATCGACCTCGAGCGCCTACAGGGCGCCTGGGACCAAGCAGCGAGGGCCAATCCAATTCTGCGAACCCGAATCGTGTCCACTGCCAGGAACGGATGCGTACAGGCCGTGATACGGGGCCCATTGAGGTGGCGGGTCAAGTCGGCCGGAGAGGATGAGGTCCCGGGGGTCACAGACGTGGTGTCATGGAAGGCTGGAGAACCGCTGGCATCTTTTACCTTTGACCTTGGGGAGCGGGACTTGACCGTCATCCTTCATCACTCAATCTGCGATGACTGGTCCATGGCCTTGCTGTTACGCGAGACGGACAAGGCTTATCACGGGGAGATGCTGACCGAACGTCCCTTCCGGCCCCTGGTCGACTATGTACATTCCACACGGACCCAGGCCGAAGCCTTTTGGCGGGAAAAGTTTGAAGACACTGGAGAGCTGGCCATATACCCCCCGCAGCCGTCAGTAGGATACAGTCCGCACCCGGGACATCGATGTGATCGAACGTGGGCGATCAACCCCGTTGGCGGGGATGCCTTTACCGTGAACACCAAGATCCGCCTTGCCTGGGCGATATTGCAGTCTCGCTACACCAACTCCTCTGACGTTCTATTCGGAGCTGTGAATGTGGGCCGCGGGGTGCCAGTCGCCGGCATCCAGGAGGTCAGTGGGCCCGCATTAACCACGACACCAGTCCGAGTGCGACTGCGCAGCCAGGAGACGGTCGCCGAAGCATTGGGAGCCATCCAGCAGGAATGGGCCTCGGGGATGCAATACGAGCATGTTGGTCTGCAGCGCCTTCTCCATCTCGGTCCCGGAACGGCGGCGGCCTGTCAATTTCAAACACTACTGTCTGTAGAGCCTCGCGATGGCCATTCTGTCCCACGTTTGTTCGCACAGTCCCACACCATTCAGCGGAACCATGATCTCTACAGCTTGGTTCTCCGGTGCCGACCATCCCCTCGGAGCATGTGCATCGAGGCATGGTTCGATCCGGGCGTTATCGAGAGGGCGCAAGTCAACCGGATCCTTGGACAGCTCGCTCATATATATGGGCAAATTGAACAATGTCAGACACGCCAACTGACGAGGATCGAAGCTGTTAGCCCGGAGGACCGGAATGAGCTGCAGCTGTGGAATAACTCCGCCTCTCTGATGGTACCGGCAACGTGTGTGCATACATTGGTTGAGCAACAGTGTCGCTCCCAGGGCCAGGCTCTCGCTATTCACAGTTGGAACGGAGATTTGTCTTATGATTCGCTCAACGATATGTCATCAGCCCTGGCTTTGCACCTGGCCGGGAAGGGGGTTCGGGAGGGGGTGTTTGTGCCTTTGTATCTGTCCAAGTCCAAGTGGACGGCAGTGGCGATGTTAGCAGTCATGAAAGCCGGCGGGGCTTTTGTCTTGCTGGACCCATCGTATCCATTACCACGACTGCAAGAGATGTGTGAGACTATTGGGGCCACAGTCCTCCTTACGTGTGGGGAGCTGTCCAGCAAAGCCCTCAATCTCGGCTTCTCCACGACGGTCCAAGTAGATGATTTGGACCTGGAGACACGAGCAAGTGGTCATAGCACCTTGCCTGGCGTGTCCCCTGCGAGTCCGGTGTACGCCACCTTTACATCAGGATCAACAGGCAAACCGAAAGGAGTGGTGGTGAGACATAGCGGTTACGCTGCCAGTGCATTGGCCCATGGCCCACTGTACAATTTCCGACCCCAGGCTCGGGTGCTGCAATTTGCTTCCCCGGCGTTTGATTCCTGTATCATCGAGCACTTGACCCCGCTCATTATCGGTGGCACCGTATGTATTCCTACGCAGGCAGACTGCCACAGCAACCTCCCGGCAACACTGGTTCGGTTCCAGATCAATATCGCCTGCCTGACCCCCAGCGTCAGCAGAATCATCCCACCCGAGTCTGTCCCAAGTCTGGACACGTTGGCCTTCGTGGGTGAACCGGTACAAGCAAGTGATATCGCTCGTTGGGCACCGCATGCTCAGGTTCGCAATGCCTATGGCCCGGCTGAATGCTCCGCGGTATTTAGTGTGCAGCCTAATTTAAAGAAGAACGACCCGGCGAATATCGGTTTTCCAACGGGAGGGGTTGGATGGGTCGTGCACCCCGAAGATCCAAACCAACTGATGCCCCTAGGAAGTACTGGGGAACTGATGATAGAGGGTCCAATCGTAGGCGCTGGTTACATCCTCAACCCAATCCAAACAGCACGGGTGCTGGTGGGTGCCCCGCCATGGCGTGGGAAGTTTGAGCCGGTCCCCCGCACGCAGTTCTACAAGACTGGTGATTTAGTCCAATGCGCCGCTGATGGTAGCTTCCGATATATTGGCCGGAAGGACACACAGGTCAAGCTGCATGGACAGCGGTTGGAACTGGCCGAGATCGAGCATCATCTTCAGCACGCCTTTTCTGCGGTGGATCAAGTTGCGGTGGAAATGATCCGCTCCCCAGACCCAAAGTCACCGAGCGCTCAGGGTCGCCCTGATGCGGTGCTGGTTGGATTTGTGGTTGTTGATACCTCGACTGCTCCAGAGGCGCGCGATTCCCTGGTCTGCTCCCCGACTGACGATTTCCGGGCAGCGTCTGTGGCTGCCTCCGCCCGTCTGTCTGACTCCCTCCCGGCATTTATGGTTCCTTCCATCCTGCTCCCAGTGCATCGTATTCCCTTGACGGCATCGGGCAAGACTGATCGCCGCCGACTGCGCGATGAGGCCGTTTCATTATCATGGGAGAACCTGCAAAGTTATCGTGCTGAGGCGACGGTGGCCGCACAACCACAGCAGCCCACCGGAGACCTGGAGGAGAAGCTGCGGGATATTTGGGCTCAGACGCTCAACCGTTCACCGGATCAAGTTGGCGTTACGGAGAGCTTCTTCCGCCTCGGGGGGGATTCGGTCAGCGCCATGCAGGCTGCCACAGGGTGTCAGGCAGCGGGATGGAATGTCACGGTGGCAGATATCTTTCGGTGTCCGTCCATTCGCAAGATGGCAGATCACATCCAGGAAGTTGGCAGCAGCTCCCCATTCACAGCCAATGTACAGGACGATCACGTCGATACTTCCTTCGACCTTTCGCCCATCCAACGAGTCTTTTTTCAACATGTCCCCGGCGGCCACAACCGGTTCACACAACAGTTCCTGTTGCGCCTGAGTCGATCCATCGCGGCATCCAAAATTCGACGCGCAACAGAAACGGTGGTTGCACGGCATTCCATGCTGAGAGCTCGATTTGTTCGTCGGGACCAGCACTGGGAGCAGTTTGTCACGTCTGATGCCGACAAGAGCAAGAGTATGGTGTTTCGGGAGCATTGGATTCCATGCTGTGATGACCAGGAAGCCCTCAAGGAGATCCTATGCGACAGTCAGAGTCGTCTAGACATCACGCGGGGGCCTATACTAGCAGTCGATATGATCCATCCCGAGGAAGGAGAGGATTTGCTAGGTTTCATGGCGCATCACTTGGTCATGGATCTGGTGTCATGGCGAGTCCTCCTGCAAGACTTTGAGGACATCCTCTCGTCTGGCCGGGCCCTTCAGGCTCCGTCTCTCTCGTTCCAGCAGTGGTGCCGAATGCAACGAGAATATGCATTGGAGCATCTGGGTCCTAAAGACACTCTTCCTACACCCATCCCGACCGCACCTCTCGAGTATTGGGGCTCTGAAATCTCGCAGAATGACTGGAGCCAGGTCACCCAGCAGACTGTGTCTCTATCAACAACCGCCACGCAGGCTATCCTGGGTTCTGCAAATGATGCTCTAAATACTACCCCCATGGAATTACTGCTTGCTGCCTTGCTCCACTCCTTTGCTGGCACTTTCCCAGATCGTGCCATACCGACAGTTTACAGCGAAGGACACGGTCGGGAGCCCTGGGATCCGCATATAAATATCTCGCGGACGGTGGGCTGGTTTACCACACTTACCCCTTTGGTTGTGGACATCCACCAGAGTCTCGAGATCATGGAGACTGTACAACGGACCAAAGACGCACGGCGAGCGATTGCGGGTAATGGATGGCCCTATTTCGCAGCGCGGCATTGCCACCCTCAACCTGAAGAGAGAATGAGCGATCCCCTGGAGATACTGTTTAACTATACTGGTCTTTTTCAACAACTGGAGCGAGCTGGTGCCCTGCTCCAGTTGGCCGGTGCCGCAGACCACGATATAGTGCCCATGCCCCCAGATCTCCCGCGTTTCGCCCTGATCGATGTCTCCGCGACAGTGATCAACAAGGCCCTGGCCTTCACGTTCATGTTTCACCGCGGCATGGAACACCAGGAGCGATTGTGTCAGTGGATCCACGAGTGTCGGGATATTTTGGAAGCCCTACCGGAGTTACTGCACCAGCAGGAGCAGCGCTTGACCGTGTCCGACCTACCGCTACTACGTTTCGATACGGACCAGCAACTCCAGGCTATGCTCCGAGAGACCGCCCACCGGTGCAACATGCGCATTGCGGATATCGCCAACATGTACCCATGCACTCCTATTCAGTTGGGGATGTGGCTGGCGCATCTCAAAGCCCCGGACTCTTACTGGTCGCGGATCCGGTGGACTCTCCTTCCGCCCCGGAATGGTCAATCGCCGCTGAACATGCACAAAGCGCAAGAGGCCTGGCAGCAGATCGTATGCCGTCACCCTATCCTGCGTACCGTTCTAGTTGGTGGACTGGCGGGCTATGAACAGCCGATTCAGGTTGTCCGTAAATCAGCACTGGCAGAGATCAGAATCATCCCCCAAGATTCGACCAATATAGACAGTTATCCTAACACCCCGGGAGCGCCGTCGCATTCACTGCTGCTCCAGCCGCAGCCGGACGGTGGCATCCTCTGCCAGTTGACAATTCACCATACGCTGATGGACGGTGTGACCCGAGAAATGATCCTCGCGGACTTCTGCGACGCATACAACGATGTGCTGGACGACACACAAGGGGCCCCGTATGCCGCATATGTAGAATATTTGTCACAGAATCGCCGCGCCGGAGCAAGCCCTTACTGGATGGATTACCTGAGGGGAATAAATCCCTGCATGTTTCCATCTCTACCATGCTTGGAGAAACGTCATGGAGCCCCCACGCTGAGCGATACGGAGGTGAATCTTGGTCCCACAGATACCCTGATATCATTTTGCCGGCAGCAGGATATTACAATATCCAGTCTGTTGCAAGTCGCATGGGGGATCGTCCTGCGTGCGTATACAGGGTCCGACGAGGTGTGCTTTGGCTATCTCACATCCGGCCGCGACATTGGGCTCCCCCAGGCCTCCACCATCGCCGGGCCACTTATTAATTTGTTAATTTGTCGGCTCTCTCTAAATGGGGATACCGCAATCCAGTCAGTGTTACAGAACACACAGACCGATCTCGCACAAGGTATCCAGAACCAGCACTGGTCGATGGCACATACCATGAGCTCACTCGGCCTTTCGAGCCAGCCGTTGTTCAATACCGCCATGTCGCTGCAAAAGGCAACTGCAGAGCGGTCTATGAAGCATAAGATGGGGGCCACGTTGGTATCAGGAGGTGGTCATGATGCGACTGAGGTAGGTGTTCCCTATATATAGTGAGGGACTCACGCTGATCTTTACCAAACAGTACAAGATCACAGTCAATATTGACATTGAAACAGACGATGTCCATGGCAATCTCACCTACTGGAGTGGTACCTTTGGGCCGGAGCAAATGGACCTAATCGCTGACACCTTCCAAAAGGCCGTGGATGAGCTGATGAAGCCCGTGCATAAGATCCTCGATGACCTAGAAACCCTTGGTAGCAAGAACGAGTCTCGTATCCTGGACTGGAACCGCCGAATACCGGACCCGGTGTCGATGTGCATTCACTCTGCGATCTATAATCAGGCCGTGGCCGACCCCAACGCCGAAGCTGTATCATCCTGGGATGGCGAACTTACTTACAGTGAACTGGAAGGGATTGCTTCGTCCTGGGCGGAGATACTTGGTGAATCTGGTGTCACGGCTGAAGTGTTTGTTCCGATCTGCTGCCGGAAATCGAAGTGGACTGTGGTAGCAGTCCTCGCAGTCCTGAAGGCCGGAGGTGCTTTTATCTTGCTGGATCCTTCCCACCCGGCGGAGCGACTGCAGGAGATGATCCAGCAGAATTTTATATGCCCCCTGATACTGACATCCGCCGAGTACAAGACCGTTGCTGAGACTATCGTGCCTCACACCCTTGTCATCGAGGACTTGATTCACCAGCAGATACCAGAACCCACCTTGGCCACAACTCAATCCCATCTTGCCTCCTCTTCGTCGTCAGCATACGCAATCTTTACTTCAGGGACCACGGGACATCCCAAGGCGAGTGTGATAACGCACCAGTCTTTCTCCTCTGCGGCGACAGCACATAGTCAAGCACTGCAGCTCAATCAACACTCCCGGGTGCTGCAATTCGCCTCCTTTGCCTTTGATGCAAGTATAGTGGAAATCCTCACCACCCTGTTGATCGGTGGGTGCGTGTGTATGCCTTCTCAGGATGAGAGGGACACGAGGCTGGAGGAGGCTATTCAAAAGTATGCGGTTAACTGGACACTCTTGACCCCCTCGGTGGCGCGCATCTTGAATCCCAAGCAGGTTCCTACCCTTGGCACCTTGGTCATGGGCGGGGAGAGGATGACGGCAAGTGATCTGCAGCAGTGGTCGCCCTTTGTGGACCTGATAAATGCATACGGACCGTCGGAATGCTCCGTCATTGCCACGGCCCAGACCAGTTGCAACGCACTTTCGTTGGATACGGCCAACATTGGGACGGCCATGGGCTGCGTGACCTGGCTGGTGAGCCCTGGAGGCTCCAATAAAGCGGTTCCGGTAGGAGCGCCGGGCGAACTGCTAATCGAGGGGCCCATTGTTGGACGCGGATACGTGAATCGCCCCGAGCAAATGCAGGAGTCGTTCCTGAAATATCCCCTCTGGCTACAGCGTCTGCGTCATTCCCAATCGCCACAAGTGTACTGGACAGGAGATCTGGCCCGCTACCTCTCCGATGGTTCACTGGAATATATAGGACGGAAGGACAGGCAGGTGAAGCTTCACGGGCAACGGATCGAGTTATCGGGGGTCGAGCAGCACATCCTCAACTGCTTCCCAGGCCGCTGTGATGAGGTCTTTGCCGACATCATCGCCCCAGATGCGTCGGGCCCCGAGTATCTCGTGGCTGCCGTGGTTGGCGAGCCCTCCGACCCAGGAAATGGTGATTTTGACATGGCCATTCAGGAAACCAGGCGTCGGCTGAAAGATGAGGTCCCCGCCTTTCTCATTCCACACTCCTTTTTACCCTTACCAGACGTTCCGCGTCTCGTGAATGGCAAGGTAGACCGGGCGCGTATCCGCCTGGAGGGAGTCAAGGCTCTGCAAGATCAGTTGCAGAATGCTTATCGTTCCGAGCAAACATGGAATCCGGAGTACCTGACCCTGGAGGAGCGTTTGCTGCAGGATTTGTGGCGGCAGGTATTGGACGTCCCGGCGGAGGCCGTAGGTCCCCAGGACAACTTCTTTCGGCTGGGCGGCGATTCGATAGCAGCCATGAAATTGGCATCCGCAACTCATACTTCCGGCTTCGACCTTACGGTTTCCGATATCTTCTTGCGGCCTCAACTATGTGACATGGCGGAGTTGCTGTCCTCTGGCAACAAGTCCCAAGAGGAACCTGCTGTTTTACCCATGTCTCTAATTCCCGACGACCACCGAACGGAGGCCCGCGAGTATGCGGTCACGCAATGTGGAATACGAGATGAGGATATTGAGGACATTTTCCCTTGTACAGCGCTGCAGAGTGGGCTTATTGTTCTGACGGCAGAGACACCTAGCGCATACGTCTCCCATCACTGTCTACAATTATCCAAGGGCGTGGACCTGGATAGACTTCGGGCCGCATGGGAGCATGTAGCAGATAGCGATCCTATCCTACGCACTCGAATTGTGGATGCCGCTGAGCTTGGATGCCTTCAAGTGGTGGTGCGGAATAAGCAATTGCGTTGGAGGGAGAGGGACGACGACCACGACACAGGAGCCATCGGTGACGGACTTCCATTTGGGAAGCCACTGATACACTTTCAATCCTCTAATACAGCCCCAGCCTATCTCCGAGTAACGATGCATCACGCCGTCTACGATGCGTGGTCTTTGCCGCTCTTGCTTCAAAAGGTCCAGAGAGCGTACCATGGGGAGTCATCCACCAAAACACCCTCAGTCCCCTTCCAAGACTTTATTCAATACGCTCTATCACAGAAGGATAACGCTCTGGAATATTGGACGACCGAGTTCGAAGACCTGGAAATCGACACGTTTCCTCCGTTACCCACCCCGTCCTTCCGACCCCGAGCACTGAAAGAGGAGCAACGCACCCTCCAACCCCCCAAATTCCCATATTCAGTGACTCGCAGCACGGCCGTGGGACTGGCATGGGCCCTAGTGCAGTCGCAGTACCAGGGCAAGCCCGACGTGGTGTTTGGCGTGGTATCCACTGGTCGTACGGCCCCCGTGAAGGGGGTTCAGGCGATGATTGCACCAACCATAGCCACGGTTCCTCTACGCGTCGTTGTTGACCCTCAGACCACGGTGAACGAGACATTGGAAGCTTTGCAAAAGAAGTTCGTCCATATGGCTCCATTTGAGCAGGTCGCGCTCCCAGCGATAGCGGCCTCGGGCACCAACGCAGCGCGAGCGTGTGCGTTTCAGACCCTGCTCAATGTCGAAGGCCGAGAGGAGGTTGAGCGCGTGGTTGCTGGGCTAGATGTCATGACACCGGTCGAAACCACCTTTGCGAATGGGGCCTTTAATACATATGCGCTCCAGCTGACCGTTTCTCTCAGAGCTCAGCAGATCGCTATCCGGGCTGCTTTTGATGACGCTGTAGTCCCCGACGCGCAAATCCGGCGCATGTTGGATCAATTCGCCCACGTCATCACTCAGGTGTACACTCAGCCGGATGCCACTCTGCAAGATATCATGACAGTCAACCCGCACGATATGGAGCAGCTACAGGCCTGGAACGCAGACATCCCGCCCGGAATTCCAGCCATGGTGACCGATTTGATTGACCAGCACTGCACGTCCCAGCCACTTGCCCCAGCGATCTGTTCGTGGGATGGCGAATTCAGCTACCAGGAGCTGGGTCTGCTATCGAGTGCCCTGGCCAATGTTCTCGAAGACCGTGGAGTAGGGCCCGGGGCATTTGTTCCCATATATGCGGACAGATCGCGATGGGTTGCGGTTGCGGTCCTCGCCACCCTGAGAGTTGGTGCGGCGTTCGTGTTGCTGGATGTCTCGCACCCGGTGGGCCGACTTCAAACAATCTGCCATGAGATTCGCGCGCCTCTCATTCTCGCTGCCGAATCCCGCCAACAGGTCGCTAGGAAGTTCGTCAACGAGGTGGTCGTCATCGCCAAAGGAAATGTCGCGGCGTATCCAGCCGTAGAACAGCGGAGAGGGTCCTTGTGCAGCGATCCACGGCAGGCCTTATATGCTGTTTTTACTTCCGGCTCCACGGGAACGCCGAAAGGGGCCATTCTGGAGAATGGAGCGTTTGTGACCATGGTCATGCCGTACAGCAAGATTGGCGGAATATCTCCTCGTTCCCGTGTCCTCCATATCGCCTCCTATGCATTTGACGTGAGTGTGCTCGAGATACTGGGCACACTGTGCCTGGGCGCCTGTGTCTGTATTCCATCAGAAGTGGCACGCAGGGAAAGCATGGCCGACGCAGTGCAAACCCTGCAGCCATCTCACACAATCCTGACCCCTTCTCTGTTGCGTGCATTCACTGCCGCGGACCTGGGCCCTGTCCAGACGGTCATGTTGATTGGTGAACCCGTCCGGGACAGTGATGTGGCCGAATGGTCAGGCCGAGTCCGCCTGATGAACACCTATGGGCCGGCCGAATGCACCGTTATATTCACCATCCAACCGACTGTGCAACCGCAGGACGCCGCCAACATCGGATATCCCATTGCTGGGGCCACCTGGGTGACAGACACGGCCGACCCAAATCGACCTGTTCCCATTGGTGCGGTTGGGGAGCTTCTCTTGGAGGGCCCATTGGTTGGTCGGGGATACTTGAATAACATAGAGCAAACCGAAGCCGCCTTCATCCCCTGCCCGCCCTGGTTAGCATCTTTCCGGTCCAATAACCGCCAAACCTGTGACACGGTGTACCGGACCGGGGATCTCGTTCGGTATGAAGGCAACGGGTCGCTGCACTTCCTCGGGCGCAAAGACAGCCAGGTTAAACTCCGGGGACAGCGGTTCGAGCTTGGGGAGGTAGAGAAACAGGTCCAGGAGGCATTCCAGGACAGTCTCTGTGACGTTGTGGCCTTGATAGTGACACCCGCTGCAACCATTAAGACCCCTTGTTTGACGGTCTTTGTCGTTCCGCGCGATATCGCTACGGCTCCAGCCTGTGAGCATTCCCCAATTCCACCATTGGAGGTCATCGAGCCTCCTGGATTTGCAATCGTGTCATCCGAGGCCCAGCAGCGACTAGAAGATGCCCTGCCGAGCTACATGCTCCCAAGCTCAATCATTCCACTGCGCCGGATGCCACGCACGATTGGAGGGAAACTCGACAGGCGACAGCTATGCGACGCCGTTGCCGCTGTATCGCACCGGGACCTAGCAGCATACGCGGCAACTGCCATACAAAAACGGGCAGTAGAAACAGACACGGAGCGCACCCTCCAGCGCATCTGGGCCCGCGCTCTGGGACTGCCACTCAATGAGGTCGGGGCTGAGGATAGCTTCTTCCGCCTGGGAGGCGATTCCATATCCGCATTTCAGGCGACGACGCAAGCACGCGCTGAGGGAATCGAACACTCTGTGTCTGATCTCTTTCAATGGAGGACAATCGTGCAGGTGGCCAGACGATTTGCACAGGATTCCCAGAATGGACTGCGGTCCTTGCCCAATGTTGAAAGCGTCCTCCCTTGCACACCAGCCCAAAGAGGTATTTTGTTGAGCCAGATGAAGGACAACACCAGCTACACCCCGCATTTCATTTGGAAAGTAGAGAGACAGTCTTTTTCGGATCTGGATGGCGATTCGAGGATTGATCTTCAAACACTAGTTGGGGCATGGCATCAGGTCTTGTCCCGCCACCCAGCCCTCCGCACTGCGTTCCAACAGGACCTAGAGAATGATGGGCAGTTCGAGCAGGTCATCTTTAAGGAAATCAACCCTCGGGTCAATCTGATCCAAGGTGTACCAGACCTCGACTCCGTGGGCGATACTCCTAATGTGCTTACCAGGCTCTCTGCCAAAGTGAGCCAACTGGATGGCGAAACACCTCCCCACCAACTGACACTCTGCTCTACAAGCACTGGCGAGGTCTATGCTAGGTTAGACATCAGCCATGTAATCATGGATGCCATGTCGATAAGTTTCTTGGAAACTGATCTCTGCTATGCCTACGATGCCCCCTTGGCACCCGGCAGCCAGAGCGATGCGTACCAAAAGTATGTGACATTATCTCAGGAACAATCATCGGGACCTGCCCGTGACTATTGGCGAACACATCTGGAGGACGTTGAGCCGTTCAAACTGCCCTCTGAACCCAGCCAAACAGATTCTCGCGGGGCAGATGACTTGAAGCAACTTGATGTTGCTCTCGCCAACTCCGGCTCCGAAATCGAGGACTTCTGCCGAGGAAGGGACTGGACCGCTTCGAATCTGCTGTACTTTGCATGGGCACTCACACTCCAAGCCTTCACCGGGTCCGATGATGTGTGTTTTGGAACGCTTACATCAGGGCGCATGGTACCGGTGGAGGGAATTGATGGCGCCATTGGACAGTTTTCGAATATGTCTGTATGTCGGATACGCATGTCCGGGGGCGTGCAAGTGGACGACGTCGCACTGGGCTTGCAGGAGGATTTCTCGAATGTGCTCTCTTACCAGGCCTTCCCCTTGATAGAGATTGCACGAGCCGCGGGGGTTCCCATGGAAGAACTGGCATCCACCGCAATCAATGTTCAATACGAGCCTCCGTGCGACCAGACGGAGAAACCTTCACTCCAGCTGACGCAGATTAGTGGCAAAGACCCTATTTCAGTAAGGCCCCCATACCCTGCGCCCCCCTCCTGTGGCTAATTCCATGCAGCAAAATGTTACGGTTTATATCCTACTGGAACAGACAGGCCGAATCCGGATGTCAATCGCTTACAATTCAACATTTGCGTCCCCCATATTAGTCCGCCAGCTGTCAGAATACTTTGATCTGGCGCTTTCAACTCTCCTCCGAGACACCCATCAATATATCCACCAAATCAGCCTCCTCACTGGCTGTGACCGGGACCGCCTACGTAGCTGGAACGGGGCTCTCTCTCCTATTCGGGCGGCCTGTGTACATGAGGACATCGCTCGACGGGTCCAGGAAGCTCCAGATCACCCTGCAGTATGCGGATCGGACGGCAACCTGACCTACAGGGAGCTCGACCAGCTTGCTACACGGCTCTCCGGGACGTTAAGGGAGTCTGGTGTCATACGGGGGCAGTTTATCCCGATTTGCATGGCCAAGACACGGCACACTCCAGTTGTTATGCTGTCGGTGCTCAAGGCCGGGGCAATCATTGTCCCTCTTGATCCCACCCAGCCGGCCTCCAGGCTCAAAGATATCTGCGATCTGGTGGAGGCGACTCTCATATTGTCTTCTCCTGGATATCGCTCACTCTGTGAAACGCTGGCCGACGATGTTCTGGAGGTTAATGATACAGCTTACCACCAAAGCACGACTGGCCATAGCAACGTTTTGGAGAGCGAAAACATCACCGTTTCTCCGGCACAGTCCGCATATGTGCTCTTCACATCTGGAACAACCGGTGTACCAAAAGGTGTCATGATCTCGCATTCCTCCTACTGCTACGCAGCGCAGGCCCATATCCAAGCCTTCTCCCTGGATGCCTCATCTCGCGTGCTACAGATATCGCCATATTCCTTTGATGTGTCAATGGTGGAGATTCTAACCACCCTGATAACCGGGGCTACTATCTGCACCCTGACCGAGTCTGAGAAAAGCCAGATGTTCATGAATGGCTCCTGCCCTTTCACCGTATCCCACGCCTTCTTGACACCATCGTTGGCGAGGGCCTTAGATTCGGATAAGGCTAAGTGGGTAGACACCCTTGTACTGCAGGGGGAACCAATGACCAGCTCGCATATTTCCGAGTGGGCTACAACATGCCGCCTCATCAACGCCTACGGGCCCACTGAGTGCGCGGTAATTAGTACAGCCTCGGTCAATTTAGCATTAGGAGACAATGCCCGCTGCATAGGCCACGGCCTGAGGACCCGCTGCTGGGTTGTCGACCAGCACGATCATAATAATCTTCTTCCGATCGGCGCCGTGGGGGAGCTTCTTCTGCACAGCCATGCGGTTGGCCAAGGCTACCTGAACCAACCCCAAAAAACTCAAGAAGCATTTGTCGACCCACCAGATTGGCTACAGAAATTGGACACGGGAGCTGACAGCGCCCCAAGGATATATAAGACCGGAGATCTGGTTCGCTACGACATCCAAACAGGTGCTCTACTATTCGAGGGCCGTAAGGATCGACAAATCAGGGTGGAAGGACACCGCATCGAGCTTGCAGATATAGAGTACCATACGATGAAATTCTTCCCGGGGGCAAAGGGGGTTGTGGTCGAGCAAGTCACGGCTCCTCGAAGTCCATCATCTTCGGATTCCCCATCATCCGGGTCCTCCATGGTTCCCTGGCTCGTTGCATGTGTACTATGTGAGATAGATGGCGACGCGGAAGCCGCGAGCAGAGCCGACGACCATTGTTCCCAAGTCATTGGGCAGCCATCCTCGGATTTCCACACGACCGCATCTGCAGCACTCAGAGGCCTTAGAGAGACCCTTCCAACTCATATGATTCCTGCCCTATTCGTGCCCATATCCCGTCTCCCGCTCTCCAGTTCGGGCAAGCTGGACCGGACAGGACTTCGAAACTACATCCGTAAAATCCCGCCTACAGATTGGCACGCGTATTTCAAGGTTCAGCAGAGTAAACGCCAAGTTTCAGGAGAGACAGAGGTGAAACTACAGAAGATTCTCACCAACCTCCTGGACATCGGGGAAGAGGCCGTGGGTGCAGATGACAACTTTTTCTACCTTGGAGGCGACTCCATTCTCGCGATGAAGGTGGCTGCGAGTGCCCGCGCTGAGGGCATCGCGATCCGATCCCAGGATATTCTTCGCCATCCCACAGTCTCCGAATGGGCAAGCTTTGGCAATTTTAAACAAGAGGATCCAGAGGTAGTGCGATCATACGAGTCGTGCTCCCTCATCACGGATGCGGAGCGCCAGCGTGTCCTATCCTCCTACCTGAATGGACAACTTCCTTATACGGAGGACAACGTGGAAGATATTTTCCCGACAGTGGATTTCCAGTCCTTTTACCTCTCCAATTCGTCGCTTGTTTCCATGGCGGAATGGTTCCCGTCGGGCCTGGATAAGGATCGATTGTATCGAGCATGCTCCCAGGTCATGTCTCACTACAGCATTTTACGGTCAATGTTCGTCGAGGTGGGCGAGCGAGTCCTACAAGTAATCCTACGCCATGTAGACCCCGTCTTCCATTTCATCGAGTGCGACGACCCAGAGGTATACATCACGCAGCAATCACAGCAGAAGACTCCCGCAACGACAGGTCTAGGACAAGTGCTAGTCAGCTTTACGGTTGTTACCTGTAAAGCCCGCGCTGACTGGATATTGATTGTGCGCCTCTCCCACGCCCAGTATGACGGCTCCTCTCTCCCATTGCTGTGGCAGGCAATCGCCACTGCCTACGAGGGTAACCGGCTTCCAAAAACCACCCAGTTCCGGGATGTAGTTTACAATCGCCTCGGAGATGACCATGAGAAGCCGTTCTCATTTTGGCAAGATTACCTACACAACGCCCCGAAGCAAAGTGCAGATCCCTTGGCTGTCACTGAGATCCCGGGTCCAATCCCGGAGGACACGGCCCCCCTAACGATACGCAGGGAAATCAAGCAGCTTACCCGCCTCCCTGATGTCACGGTAGCTACTTTGGTCAAGGCATCTCTGGCCTGGGTCCTCTCAAAACATGCCGCCCTCCCCGAAATTGTCCTGGGTCAGGTAGTCCACGGACGGGGATGCCCCCTCCCTGGCATGGAAACCGTTCTTGGGCCATGCATCAATTTCCTGCCTATTCGAATCACAATTGGCGACGATTACACGATCGCCGATCTCCTACATCATGTCCAAGCGCAGCAGGTTGCAACAGTACCTCACGATTACGTATCCCTGAAGCATATTATCGGCAAATGTACTTCCTGGCCTGATCACGCCAAACTTGGGTGTATTGTCCACCACCAAGGCCCCCCCCAGGCAAACGGCAGTATCGCCCTCGGTGATGTGCGATCTACCTCTAGCACCAGCTGGGCAAACTCCACCCCGACGCCCGGCCAAGTGGGAATCATCTCCATCGAACGTAGTAGCCAAAGTCTGGACTTGTATATGACCTTCCCACCGAATGGGATGGAAAAGTCCGTGTCGGAAAAATTGGCAGATGATCTTGCGGATACCATTTGGCTGTTTTCAATGTTTCCCGACTACTCCCTGGGTATCCTAACACAAGAAGGGGTCGCCGTTAGCCAGGCTACTGCATCCTTCCAGTCTAGGGGGCTGCATAATTAACCACCTTTGGGCATGTTAAATAGGGTTAGTATAATAATATAATTCATATCCTTGTCATTGTCTTTTCATGAGTTTATGCTATGGGTGTCGGCCTCAGGCACCCATCGTTGCCAATAACAGAGTCATGTGACCCTACCTGGGTGCCTTGTGGCCTGTGTCAAAATCGCCGAGATATTCATCAAAAAGTGGCAGAAAAATCAAAGGCTTTTTATCAAAACTCTAGCAGGGAAATCAGCCTTTTTCTAAGAGGTCTAGAAATTCTTGATCAAAATCTATGTTTTTCATGTTTATTTCATCAATTAGGTATTATTTATTTATTTATTTATTTATTGGTTCGATCCTTGAGAATATCCGAGAGAGTAACAACCGTCAGTATACAACTTAAATTTGAGATTCGGAGCCCAGAAAACGGATCGAACTCTATATCCCTTTCAATAACCGTGGCAATGATATAGAAATGATTGATTGTTTGGCCGGCACGTCTTCATACAAAATCGCCACACCTTGAGTCGCAATCCCATTTGGAATAGGATGACCGGGGAACACATCGACCGTGAACAAGAAATCTGACCAAGCCTTTCTCCTTCGCCATGATCGACCTGTTTAAAGAAAGTAATCCGATAGCCACTTCTCTGGAGCCTGGAATTACGCCCGATGACTTGATCCAACCATTCAAGACTACCCCATCCCCATCCGAGCGCGTTAAAAATGGAGTCTTAGCATTTTCCCCATGCACTAGCCATTCATCAACAGCTTTCGCATGTTGACTCTCGGAGAATACGAGGGGATGGCGGGCTCGTGTGATACAAGCTCGTATTGAGTCATGGTGATGTGCAACTTCGTACTCCGCCCTGAGTCACGGAGATGTGTTACTTAAGGGAAACTATTTCCGCAGTCAAATGGAAATATTGATATTTTGGGTGATATGAGAAATCATATTTTTCAACAACCATGAACCCGCGATACGACGATGACAACGCGAATATCCGGACGGTGATCGCCCCTCCACCGGCATATTCGAGGGTTGTACCCCGGAATCAAACCGTTGTGCCACAAAACCAATATTACGGGTGGGAGCCTAATTTCTCTCCTCTGCCACCACGACCACCTTCTCCTGCGCCTACATACCGCACCATTGACGATAGAGCCACCAACCCTCCAGTCAGTGTCAACGTCGAAGAAAAAGGCAGGCTTTATGACTCGGAAGATGAAGATGAAGACGAAGACACAGAAAGAGAATGGGAAGCTAGCAGCTCGCAAGCTGAAGGCACGTCCCAGAGGTTTAACGCCCCAACAGACGAAGAGCTTGACCCCAACGCTTGGGTCTCGATGCAAACCAACCCAAAACTCAGAAACACGAGGGTTATTGAACGATTAATAGAACTGGGGAGGATTGATGTTAAGTCAAGAGATAACATTGGTCAAACGCCTCTGCATAAAGCGTGCGAGTGGAATCTCCCCAACGCCGTACGTGGGTTGATGAGAAAGGGGGCGGATAATAGGGCACAGGATTTGAATGGGTGTACCCCGTTCATGATTGCGGCGCAGAAAGGACATGTTGCGGCGATGCGGCAGATCAATGTACGAGAAAGGCGGATAGAGCGTTTGGTTCCGGTGTCCGGGAAGCTGGACCCTCTGTATGAGGAGATCCTTATCCCGTTCCTTTGTGGAAAGGAGAGAGTGAAGGAGACAGGGAAAGAGAAGGGGAAAGGGAAGGAAAAGGGAAAGGGAAAGGGAAAGGGAAAGGAAAAGGAAAAACCAAAGTGGTTAGAGGAAGAGAAGAAGGAAGAGGAGGGGAAGTGGAAGGACAAGGGAAAGGGAAAGGGCACCCGACTCAACGAAGTCAGCGGCGGAACTACAGTCCTCCATTCCGCGGCCAAAGCTGGACACAAGGAGGTCGTTGACCTACTGCTCCACTCTGGGGCATACAAGAACATCCCCAACAAAGATCGCCGGATCCCAGCAGATCTGGCCCGCCTGAATCGAAAATGGGACGTCATGTTTACGCTCGATCGTGAACATTTGGTGCAAGCAGAATACCTCCTCTCTCTCGCCGCGCGTAAAGGGGAAAAGAATGAGATCAAGAAGATACTTGACCGTACCCCGCAACCGCTCAAGAAGCGGGTTGGGAGCAGAGCAATCCTTGCTGCGGCAATGGCCGATCGCGAGGACTTCCTCAAGTGGCTCGTGGGTCTCGGGCATGACATCAACGGGGAAGTGCGGACATTCGGGTCCCCAATCGTTGTTGCCGTGCTGGATGGGTGCAAAGAGAGGGTGGAAATGCTTCTTTTGCACGGGGCAAGTCCGCATTGCAAAACCCCTGCTGGGTTTACACCGCTGATGCAAGCTGCGGAGTGTGGGTATGAGGATTTGGTTCTGTTGTTGATTCAGAGTGGCGCGGATGTGTCGGACACAGATAGAACTGGACAAACTGCTCTTCATGTTGCAGCCCGCACTGGGCGGCGTGCGGCGTACGCGGGACGCGAAAAGGTAGTTACAACTCTTCTTGGGGCAGGGGTCGATGTTCATGCACGGGATGACCAGGGATGGACGGCTTTGGATGCAGCCATTGAAGATAGTCACAAGGATGTTGTTCGGATAATCAGTGACTTTATTGGAAACCGAGAGAAGGCACAGTGGATCAACTAAACAGCACATAACCACAAAACACGCACTCAAGACCTCTTCTCTCTTGCCTTAATCCTCGCTCTTACCTGAAAATTACTTGAAAAACATATACTCCTAGCCGCTAGCCCAACATAATACTAGTATCCCGTACATCCAACCTTCCCATAAATACGGTACACGTGTAGGAGATCCGGAATAATAAGAGACTGCTTACCCCCACCGAACATAATAAAAAAAAAACGCCCAACGCATGAGAAATGTCCAGCTGTACAAGGTTCCTGTGGTCGCCTCAGATTTCTATTTCTTCCAGGCCTCCGTCATCAATTCCCGAATAGTCTTGGGCTTGAAATCCGGGAACCTCTCGTTCAGCCGACCGTTAGGAGGGAGGTGACCAGCACCAGAAAGGATGATGTGGCAGACTATCACGTTGAGACCGCGAAGCTCATCCGCGTGGACGCCGCTTCCCTCGGGAACTTCCGGAACTGCGAGAGTTCCCTTGGCGACTTCTTCATCGGTCGCATAGGTGACGTCGAACTTTTCGCCTGTGATAATCAATGAGCTCGAATCACCAACGAAGAGGGGCAGGTAACGTACCAAGAACTTCCTCGCAGATTTGGATCATCTGGTGGAACGTAACATCGTGACCAGCGCAGTAGCTGTACTCGGGCCAGTCGTCCAGATCGAGCAGCTTGGCAACGAAAGCCGCCGCATCATAACTATACAACATAGTCATGTAATCGTTGCCATCTCCAGGAAGGCAAGCTTTGCGATGTGCGACATCAACAGTGACAGGAATGGGGGCGATGTTCGAGCGCACCCGTCCGACAGCCAAGAAATCCATGAACCCGCCAACAAACACGCGGGTGAAGGTTAAATTGCTGGCCTTGAGCAGCTCCGCAGCCTCCAGGTACCACTTCAAACCTGGGTCGACATGCTTGTACCTGGTAAAGTCAATCACATATGAGACAACAGATATTTTCAGGGGATATACTTCTCCAGCGTAACATAGCCAAATTCACTCGGAATAAACCGCTTCACAACCCCCGACTGCTTCGCCGCCTTAATCAAATTCAGCTGCGCTTCATGCCTATCCTCCCCATACATCCCAATCACACAAATAACCGTGTTCACCTCAAACCGCGCAAGCTCCCTCGACATACCAGCCACATCCTCATAGTCAACCTGGACATACTGCACGTTGCGCGCTTTCGGGGGTGGTTCCTAGCAACAATTCCAATTCATCCCCTATTAGCCGAGAACCCCTCGCCCATCACCCAAGCTCCCGGGCGGGTCCAGCCCTCTGTATTTCCGGCGGTACATACATTTCGACTCAAGATGACCACCTCAAAGTCAGTTAAAGTCAGGATCTGTTCGACAATCGTTCTTCCTAAGCCGCCAGTCGCGCCTGCTATCGCTACCGTTCTCGCCATGACCTCGTTTCCTTTTTTTTAGCGGGAGAGGGGCAATTTGGGACGTGGAGTTGAGGTGGAGTCCGAAGGATTTGTTATGAGACCCCTGGGCTCCAGGCCCGCCCCTCAGATGGCGATCACGTAATCAGCTTCTCGGGAGGATCCTCGAAACGAAACTTGGGAGAAGAGGGGAAAAGGATTGATCTTCCCGTTTTCTAGAGTGGGGAGTAAATTGGTGGTGTGGGTGGATGTAGGAGCCAGGAAGGGGGGAGTGAGTGTTGGTGATTTACTAGCCGCCACAAACAAGGAGCGTCGACCATTCTCGCATAATAATGGATGCTGTTCCCTCGTAGAAAGTTTCCCAATCTTTGAGCAATTGTTGGGGACGGCTGAGCGCGTCAATCTTGGCGCGATCTGGAATAAGGTTGGCTAAACGATGGCTAGACCCGGTGCCTCGGTCGTGGACTCGAGAGTGCCCGGCAATCGCTGGCAGCCTTATCGGATTCCGGTTCATCCACTGATTCCAGACAGGGAGATTCGCACACCCGGACCACGGTTCATGAAGCTCGAATTGCCTGGAACCGCTCTTGTCGCCGAGCGCTAGTCGGTTTGACGGAGATCCGAGTTGAACCAGGGGAGAGCTCTTTGGATCCCCGAGTGGGGATGTCATCGAGCAGCGGGTGGGGATACCGCGGCACCGCTAGTCCGACTATCCTGAAGTTACGCAACCACCAATATGACCCCCGAATGTGACTCTTCCTGAATGTGATTCCTCTCGAGTAAGAGGTAAGCAAGAAACAATGCTCGCCTGCCTGTTAAAGAGGACTCAAAATGCTGCCAAGACTGATGATATACCGAGCCTCACGTGCCGCACGTGCCGATCCTCACCAAATGGTCAAAATGTCACCACGTCTAATTTGAATAAAATAAAATCATGCTTCGAATTGCTATTTTTAAGATAAGTTTTGAATTCTGCCTGCAACATAGCTTAACGAGTGTTTATGGTACCGTTGTGGGACGAGGCTGTGAAAATATATAATGGAACATGCGTAAAGTCGCAATATATCCTCAAGAACAAGCAACCCCAAAACCACACTACTAAAAATAGCCAGGCTGCTAAATAACGAGGGCACGCTACAATGCTTAACTATAGCAAGGACAAGCCCCGAACTCCGGGTCATACGACGCCCCAAGCGCATTAATATCCGCCAAAATAGTAGCATAGTCTATATCCTGTCAGTATCGGCACCCCCTCTACGAGGAAACACAAACTCACCAGACGTCTGAACAGCAACATTATACAACCCCAACCCTTCCTGAGTTTGCAGTACCACCTCACCATCCAACCAATAATACTCGTTATTATGGTGGTTAGCACCGTCGGTAAACCAGGTATACCCATAGTCCGCTCCTCCAGTAGCATTCACACAGGTACCGCTGGGGTCATTGCAGAAGGGAGCGGGCTGATCACCGAAACGGAACCCAGCTCCCGCAACCATATCCCAGGTTCCGGTGACGGTCGCAGCGATGTCGTCGGTGATACCCGCGCGTCTGTGGGGGTGTTACTGGGCTGGGTATTATATGGGGAAAGGAGGAAACTCACTTCCAGTATTCGACCTCCCAGCGGAGTCGGACGTAGCCGGTTCCGGAGAGACGAATCCAGTCGCTGTTGTGGAAAAGGAGCCAGGTGCCGGCTATATGGAAGGGGAAAATATAAGTGCCCATTCATGTAATCTGGGAGAGTGAAGTAGTACTCAGGTATCCTGGTTGAAACTCCACAAACGGGCCCTCGACATAGGAGACACCAGGGTTGGGGCGCTCAGCGAAGAGCGTATCTGCCAAAGCAAAATTAAATGCCAACGGCAGAGCCAAAGTAGTGCGAATAATGTTTGAAAGCTTCATTGCGCCTAAAGAAATTATCGAGTGGATAAAATGGTGAATCTTGGTAAGTTGGTAGAGCTTACCTGTCAGTTCGGAAGATATCGCATTCCCCCAGCACGAATTTATAGCTCAGCTCTTGTAGCCACCCGGGAATATACCCTTTTCGTTCATTTCCCCCCCTCTCTATAGATCGCTACTGGGAAGCGGGTTAGGGTCCGCTAGATGGCCCGGTTACCTGGTTTTGACATTTCCCCAGGGAGTAAATAGATTAAATTTGTGGGAAGATCGGCAGCCCCTTGAAACATCTAGGATTCTCCGCTCCTGCCTTGGTTTCTAATCCAAGGTTGAAAAAAACCCACAAAGCCGTCTAGATATTACAATTCTTCGTTGATAGTATCCTCCCCACCCATTCGGGTTGATTCTAGATTACTCCTGCTACCACCTCCTTTATCCGCTGGTTTGCCTAGGTTTCGTTCTTGTTGGCAGATTTAGATGACAGGACTGATCATTGATAGGGTGTCCCAACAACCATCTGTAAAACAGCTATATTGGAGCCTTTGCTCGTGTTCCAAAACTCCACATGCGACTCATGCGAACAACGAGCTTTCCTCCCTCTATGTATCCTTCGAGTATCCGACCGTGCTGTGGGGCCATGAAGGACAAAAGAAGAACCTAGAGGGGACTTGTAAATATCTATCCTAACACAGGAAAATTGGCACCCACAGCGATTGTATTATGTTGATCGAACTCCTCTTGTCCATGCCGTATAGAAATGGCCATTGGGATGGCCGCTAGTTCAAACATCTGGATATTCTCTCCAGCTTCCTGACTGTTGTAGTGTCCTAGCAGCATTGTGACATGCGGCAACTGGTGATTCCTTTGTTCGTAAACCATCTCAACACCGTGGTAGCGACTATCGAAAAACTTTCCCCGCAAGACATAGAGCTCACTAAGAGGGTGTTCGCCACTATCACCATTGGAACTACCCCTTTACTATTTTTGGATAAAACTAGAGGACGATTCGCCCTACCTTGCGTACTCCCACTCTCCCATGAAGGGCAGTGCATACCCGAGAAAGTCCTCACTGTTGAGCCTGACAACATGATTGATATCGTGATCTATAAGGCGTGTAATCTGCTGAACTCGGGATCGTGGCCTTGCCGCCAGTCGTTCCTGCCATGGGGAGGTTTCGTTAAGCCTGCTAGCGGTCAAAGGGTCGTAGTCTCTGAACGCAGGATAGTTGGGACCTTCACTTTTTAACACACTCTGTTGGTACAAAGGTTCAAATGGATGATTCCGCATCCAGTCGAGAGAAATAGCTGGAAAGTACTTGGGAATAAAAATCGTGGCTAGATTGTCTTCGATTTGGATAGTAAGAATTTGGATTCCGGCCTTCTGACATTGCTCAGGTATGATTATTTTATCAGGATAAGACCGGAGCTTGTCGAGTTTCCTTTGGGCGGCCTTTTGGCGACATTTAGCGGTTCCGGGCATTTCCTTTGCTTGATCCTGTATTAGAGATGAGAAGGGGAACTGTTGGGAATGAAGAGGGTGAAGAGGGGGGGTCGAAGTCAAAATGATCTCAGAAGGTTTGTTGTGACGGAAGCTATACCCATACACAGAACAATCCGTTTTATTAATTCAGAATAAGTTACAATAATTCAAATTTACTCCTTCCCCTTCAAATCGCGCGCTGTAAATAGAGTAGGTTTGCCCTATAATTACTGCACTTAATCCCGAGATCCAGCATATAAGTGTGAAATCCCTGATATACCCTGTGTTAAGATAAGTTGCATCATGAAAATCTTAGATCTTGCTGGAGAGCTTCACCCCGGAGTAGTTTTCCGACTGAGATGGGTCGGATAAAAGATTTTCTCATATCCGAAAGTCGATCCCAGGGTTTCTTGCCGCAAGGTCGGCGCTGACGTTCTGGCTCGAACTTGGGCGTCTAGGTAAAGGAAGCTGTATTCGCTTGTCTGATTGTCCCGTTTTGTACTGACTCCATCTTTAGTATTCGAGCCACTTTCCGTTGCAGCGTATTTCGGGAAGGCCTTGTTAAACGGTTCGATTTTTTCGGCTTTTGACAGGTTTCGCCGGTGGGTGGAAGACTCCCACAGGCTTGGGGGATTCCAAGTTACCTTCCAGAGGTGGCTTTCAGAGATAAATGATTAAAGAGGCTACTGGTAGAGCCGTAGATGTCCTCGTTAGTTAATGAGGAGAGGTTGTACAGAGGGGTAGCAAGTTTGGATCCGTATGCCATTAGCATGCGGATGGTTGGGATGGAGGCCAGTAGCAGGGTCGAGGACGCAGTCTCAGGAGGCAGTGTGAATACCTGACCCTGGATATGAAAGTCGCGCAGAATCAGTGCCAAAAGTCCATGGTTATTCTTCCGGAGGGCGGCCATGGGCATGAAATCTGGCGGGTCCTTATAAAGACAGGCTGGGTAGCTGGCTATCGGCCGCTGTGATGGCTGAGCCCCAAGAACTCGGTCAAGGATACGCAATGAATTGGCCCAAATTGCTAATGCCAGTACTGTCTACCGGATGAAAAATGCACAATCTTAGCATATGCATTTGCTAAGCTCTCCCGGAGTTGGTTGTGGTTGTCGGTCTTCTAATCGTATTCCAAACTACGGGAGTGCTACGGCAGCGTTCTCCCTCACCAGATTCCACCGGCAAGCCAACTCCGGCTCTCCTCTTCTCGAATGATTTTCAAAGCCTGGGTCGGATTGAAGATAATTTGGCTATCGGCTTTGCCGACCCTGAGAACAAACGCCAAGATGATTGTTTACAGGCCCTCCATATCTTGGCCATCATTTACGCTAAAGGGCCGATATTGACAGAGGGCTAGGAATCGATTAGCATGCGGCTGGTTGAGGAGGTAGTTGTGATAATGGCGGTTCAATGTGATGAGTGTGAGGAACATTTGTCCTCGATCTCAGGATAAGGGGAAGATGCTATATCAACTCTAACCGTCGGCAGCTATTCATCAGAGAAATGGAGGGAATGGAGTGGAGAGGCATACCGACCGAGAGCTGAAATTTCGGGATGACTTTTGCCCATGATCCACGCGGCCATCTGGGCAGCCTCTTGGAATTGTACCCCCCGAAGCGCACCGTGTCCTTGCGCAGCCTTGCACTCTACAAGCGCCTGACCTTTCTCGTCCCCCTCCGTGATGTGGAGTACTCCATCTGTTCGAGCCTCATATCCAGACCCCCCAAACTGCGCCCTGAGGACGTAGCAGCTCCCAATCCACCGAGAGTAACCCCCCGGCATTTGGACGCATAAAGCCTGAAGCAAATCAATTGCCGCAAAGTTGATTGCGGCTTGTCGTGCCGGGTATTGTTCTGGCTGCTGATCAAGCCCGGAAACACCGAGCGAGATGGGTGACGAATTTAAAGAAGTCTATGAGACTGGGATTTACACTGCTCTCGTCCCAGTTGGTTTCCTGGTTTCAAAGATTTCATAAAGAGCGGAAGTATCTCGGTAGTCCCAGAGGGAAGAATTGGTGGATTCGTTGTTCCGATCCACGCAGAGTAAACCCTCAGGACCTTGACGCATAAAGCCTCCAGGAAATCGATTGTTGGGATGTTCACTATGACTTTGTCTGAGGTTGGGATGACCTTCTAGGCCTCGGCACGGCTGGCGTCGCAGGACGAAACCTGCCCCGGTCCGTATGTCAAGGACGGTATCCTTGTGAAGGCGTGATATTAGTAAGGTGTCTTATTGTCCCACCTGTTCTGGATGGAATACTTACACTTGGAGAAGCCCATTTCCACGAGCTCCTGTTTGGAGAAGAGACATCTCCTGATTAAAGTCGTCCGGTTGACGGGAAGTGCACAGTATCCTCAGCATGAGGAACCGGAAAGGATTGATTGTGCTTGGTAGAAATAAAACAGGAAGGGAAAGTAGGAATACCCTGCGAGGGGGAAGTGTTGAGAATGAAAGGAGCTGGAGGAGGAAGAAGTCAAATGAGCTTCGAAGGGTTGAATTTATAACCCTGGAGTTAGGTATTGTGTAGTGAATGCCTAGGACCTGTCCTTCACTGGAAACGCCTCTTGACCAGCGATTTCTCTCCCGTCACCACGGCCTGATTGTGCAAATTGCAATGTAAAAAGAGGAAACCATCCGCATTCACTGAAGGTTGCCATCATTTGCCTTCGGGGAAAAACATATTTTGACCGACAAAGGGCGAGTCCATAGTCAGGAAATTTGAGCTTTCCAGAGGGCTCCTCATTCAAGGTAAGAGTTAAAGGAATAGCCGTACAACCTATACAACTGGTGAGACCTCCTCTCCACTCGGTGACGCGCCGGAACTACGCTCAGAAGACTCTCGACCCCGCAGGATGTTTGCCATGGGCAAGATTCACATGGGTGGGTACTGGGTAAATAACTATGTACGTGCCAATAAAAAGAATACGTGACTGAGCTATTAATATAATGTGAGGACGGACCCTGTATCTCGAGCTCATGTGGGCACGGGCGTATTCCGAGATATATCCCGTTCATCCCCATTATTACTCCAGACGGGCTTTTTAGATGATCACCAATAGCTTGGGCATTATGGAAAGAACCGCGCACGGCCGGACGTCAACACTGGGACGAATAAGTCGAGGCTCTAAGCGAGGTGAAACTTCACTAGCTCATTCTGCAGAATCAGAAAAATCAGATGTACAAATCCAGGAGCTAACTTGTAATCCTTAGTCTGCTTTTTGTCCGGGAACTGCGTTTTTGTTTAGGAATAATAGTAATGATTCGGACTCAATTGAATAGCATCGTGAATCTCTCCTAAATTCTCTGACAACAAAAAGCAAACAGTGTCAGCACTGGAGAGGAAAGTAGAAAAACAGAACTAGCTACACGGTAATATTTCATCATCCTGTAACGTTGAGTCTTCTGATTGAGCATCTGTGAATATTTCCAGGGATGGCAAAAGAACCTGGAGTATATTTTCATCGCAATAATTATGGAACTTTAACTAGGGCTATTACGTTTAACCAACTTCGAGTCACTTTGAGATTGAACCTATAGTCAGGGTACATTGTGCAGAATTGCATGTGGGTGGCGATGGAGTGACACACATTCAGTTCCTCGATTTTTTGGTTTCTCTGGGGTTAATCACCTATCTGTTAAGGACAGCCGATCTTGGATGTGAAATGTGACGGAATGCGCACTATTTGTGATGGAAAAAAAGCAATGTTGGGATTGTGAACAGGATGGGGAGTTGGAGATTTGGAATCACGAAAAAAGCAATTTAGTCCGAGAAGAAATGGTGTATAAAAGTGATTCAGTTAATATCAGGCCTTGTTATCATTCACTTGAATTATTGATAGTCTGAGAGAACAACCCCCCCCAATATTCTGGCGGAGCAAACAGCATGAGACCGCATATCTGGCTTTATCCCAGCGTACTGGCTCTTGCCAGTCTGGGTGCATCATTATCTCATCCGCATGTATTCCCACGAGGCCTTCTCCAAACCGCCCCCGCGTTCTCTGGGGAAGATATTGAGATGCACCCTGCCTTGCATCCGGAACACGACCCCCATGACCTCCAGCACCTCGTCCCGGGGTTCTCAAGGGAATTGCACTATAGCCAAGAGGGTCATTGGCGTAAGTCAATTATCCTCAATCCGGGAAGAGAAAAGGGGAACCTATCCGATACTGACTATCTGTTTACAGCCGCCATGCACGGCGCAAAACACTCCCATATCAATGCTACCTTCACACATCCTACCGTCATTCTCGACCACTCTCAGCATATTGACAGTGTCACGTGCCCTGATTACGACCGTGGCGGGGGAAACCTGATCAGGATTTGTTTCACGAGCACCGAGGCGATGCAGACTGCTCGTGACTCCTGGCGTAATCTCGACGGTCCGTTCAACCTGGTAACCTACCATGTCGGGTGCGGTGATGAGACCGGGAGGCAGCGGAGCTTTTTTCGGGCCTCGCAGCCTGTCACTCCCGTTGAACCATCATGCGTGACGGTACCTACCTACCGCATCAAGGAATCCGAGGCTATCCGAGCCGGTGATGTGTCCGTCGGAACTTATGTCTCCCCAACAGAGAGGAGACGGGAAGCCGTAAAGGGCCATATTGGCTTTCTTCCGCCGACGCTGGAAGACGGTATCGACGGGGTCTTGGATGGACTCGGTGATCTGATTAACCCACATGATGGGGGGCACACGGTAAATCTGACGAGCAATCTGCCTGCACTCGAGAGGTTTGTGCACAGTAAACTGCAAATCGCGGGGCCGGACCATTTGGACAGAAACAGTTCCCTAGGGTTCATCAGTTATAACGGCACGGTGGCGAAAAGAGAGCTTTTGCCTGAAAGCTCTCCGTGGAAGTGGATTGAAAATGCCGTGACAACTTGGCTTAAGGTAGGCACACCCCATCCGCATTTGGATTTGATGGAACGAGGCTAATAAAGAGGGTTCTTGGGCTAGGACTTGTTTTTCGGCCCCGGTAACTTTAAAGACCGGGTGGAGCGTGCCTTCAACAAAATTAAAGACCTGGCCAACACGGTGCTCGATATTGCCAAGGTTCCGTTTGGGGTCCCCTTTGAACGCTCATTTCACCACGACTACGAGTTGAACGATGGTTATGTCGGGGCCAAGGTTACTGTCGGCAAACCTGAAAATCCGTTCGACGAGATTGGAAATGGTTGGGTAATCGGAGCCCACGGAGCTTCCGTGGTCGCGGAATGTATCATGTGTGGAGTAGAAGGCCTTTTCACTGTTTCTGCCGAGTTCTCCTTTGATATCAAGAAAGGTCTGACGAAGGGTTCTCTTTCCATCACGAATCAGAAAGCCGCACAACTGGAAGCCCAAATGGCCCTGACTATAGAGGCGAAAACATCCAAGGGACTGAGTGACAAAAAGATCATCAAAGAAAAGACAATCAAAAAGAAAAAGATTCGAGGCATCCTTGTCCGCGGGATATTCGACCTTGGAGTGATGATGACTACAAAGGCTACTGTCACAGCCATTTGGGAAGGGAAATTCAAGGTCCTCTTTGGAGGGTCGATGTCCTTGTCTCCGGGCACAATTCGTTATGATCTTGTGGACAAGAAGCACAACAAGCTTGAAGGATGGGAACCTAAATGGACCCCATTATTCCGGACCGAGGGTGCTGCTGCATCATTTACCTTGGATGCTTCTATTCCAGTAGGCGTGGAGGCTGGAGTGACAGTACTTGACGGGGTTCTTGGAAAGACAGTGGGCTTTTACCTCACCCCCTCTGTGTATGGAACAACTGTTCTTACAGCCGATGAGAAGAGCAAATGCAAAGGGTTGGAACTTCGGGCTGGGACAAAAATAAGAAGCTATTTTGCAGCCCTAGACGTGTATGAATGGGAACTCTTTGAGTTCAAGCCCTTTGAGTTTGGATTTTTCTGCTGGTAGTTCTCCTTTTTCTTTTGGATCGTGCGAAGCAAAAGGAAAGTTGCTGATGAAACTTTTATAATAGGGACCAGAGCGGATTTTCAATGGATAATGTAAATCCTTCGGTGATCATGAAGTTCACAGGATGGGTTGGTAAGCAGTTTCAAAAGGAGGATGTCGAGCCTGATGAGGACAAACCGCCCAAACTGAAAGATCTCGCCCCTAAACCCAGCATGGGCAACGCTCCTGGGGTGTTCCGGGTTGTGAGGGACGACAGTTACACCTTCATTGTGATGACAGGGAATGATGGCAACATCTATCTTGTTGATAAGGCCGAGAAGAAAGACATATCAGCCCCACTGGGAACATTGAACAAGGAGACGGATTTTCTTATGTTTGACGTATTTGGCCGAATGATGCACTATGATAACATCGATGCCGATCGGTCTTCATACACTGTACTGCCGCTGCAAATGCACCCACAGACAAAAATGCCTGAAGCTCAGACGATTACGTGGGTGCATTCATTCCCCTCAATCCTCTATGGTCAAACTAACTGGTGCCATAGTGCTTTCGCTCGTCTCAAGAACGATAAAAAGGATTACGGGCTTTATGGCGTGCCACGAACCCTAGGCAGTGGGAGTGGAATACATGTGCACATCTTCTATCCCACAGCCTGCGCGACGAAACAGGGAATCCGTCTCATTGCGACTAGAGATATTGTGGATACGAACACTGCTTCCATTCCCAGGCCGCCAGGGGGCATTCTCGGAGGGAGCCCATTGAACCACGAGCCATGGCAGCTCCCAGCCGCTCTGCGTGAACTTGGATTCGACCCTAAGGAGTGCCGGTCGGTCAAGCTCGTGCCTGAAGAACGAGGGGCTGTATACGCATAAGGAATAACATAGTTCTCTAACGCTTTTCGGGTCTATAGTCTTTGCCGAACCCAGAGCATGGGGGTTTTTCGGCGACGGAATTTGTTTCATCACCAGTGCCCTTTCTTCTGGCGGCAACCCTGTATTGAAACTCTTTGTTTTTGATTTGGTTATATATTTAATCTGCCCGTACGTCACCATAAGTTGCATTAATTTAAGAACCTGTTCTCCTGGCTGTGCCTCTTTCCATTCCGCAACTGCAGATGAGTGCCTTGATTAGTATAATGGCCGATTCCACGTCTTGAATCCGTCAAGGAAGATATTCACCGGTTAAAATAGCTCCTGCGATTTCCCCGAATCTTCTGGTCAAACAGATCCCTCCTCCCTCAGATCCACTACCTTCGAACTCTCCTTCTCCTGCGGACCCCCGTCCAAAAACAACACCAACTCCGCCATACAATGCACCAATGTACAAACAATCATCACCCCCAAGAAAAACGTCCCGAGTATAAAAAGAATCCATAACCCCACCGCAAGCACATACGATAACGTCGAGCCCTCTTCCCCCGGACGCGGGCCATTAAGCAGGTTCCTAAAAACCTGCCAATCCACCTGCAAAACCCACCATCCCTCGAATACCGCCAAACCGAGGATCAAGACATAAATAATGAGTGCAAGAAATATGCGGGGCGAGCTGGTGAGATACGGGTGTAGTTAGGCGGTCACGGTGTATTGGGGCTCGCTCTTCTCGGTGCTAGGCCTGCGTGCGGCTGCGGATCGCATGGTTGCGATCCAGAGGTGGTGATGAGAACTGCTAGGACCTAGAAGAGGGGGTTCGAGAGTGGGTGGATTAGCTCCCGGTCGGAGGTGGTGTTGGAGGTAGTCATTCTGGCGATGAGCGAGAGGAGGAAGCAGACGAAGAATTGGAAAGAGCCTTGTGTTGGGAAAGGACTGAAGGGGTTCTCCTGTACTTGAGCCTGAACCAAGGTGGGTTTTGCTCCGCCACGCGCGTTTCCACCTCGAGACTAAGAGGCACTAACAGTGCTAAGCACATAGGCAGCGGTCCAATAAGACACGCCCAGTGGCATATTACTCGGGCGCTTGTGCAGGGGTGGTGTCTGCCTTGACTATTTTGACTTTCTCAATGCGATACAAGGAATGGGTACTATAAAATAAAGTGAAAAATATCATTAAGCTAGAAAACCTGTCAGATCACCTAGCAAACAACAAATAGCTATGAGCGATAACGAATTCAATAATTCCTCATGCTCATCAGTACAAAGTACGACCGAGAATCCTGATAATAGGCTAGAGCCAGATTCGATTACCCTTATGAGAAAGAAAACCTCCGCCATTCTCCTCGGCACTCGCCTTCTCAATCACAGCAAGCACGTCCTTCACCGAGTCCTCGGGCGTCCTCGCCCCATTGAAGGTAGGCGAATACTCCTGGAATACCTTCACCATGCCCTCAAGCCCTGCGCGCTGTTCCTCAGTCACTGCACACACCACGTCAGCATCAAACCCCATGTGTACAAAAGCCCAACAAAACCAGAGGGGCAAAGGAAGAAAAGCTCACGACTGTTGAAATGCCCCGTATCCACCATCCCAGGACAGATACTCAAAAACAACACCCCATCCTTCTTATACTGGGCGCTGAATTTCGCAACGGCCATGTTCAGCGCGACTTTACTGATCGCGTACGCGACGGTTCCGTCGAGGTCGAAGCGGTTCACGAACTCGGTGTCCGCGTGGCCGGTGGATATGGCGATGACCTTTTTCGCGGCGCCGCGGAGGATCAGCGGGGTGAAAAGGTTGAACAGGTGGATTTGGCCGATGGTGTTGGTTTGAAAGGATGCGAGGAGGGACTTTTCAAACTTTTCGGGGTTCTGGCCGCTGTAATACTTGTTACTCTCCTAGCTCTCTAGTTATTTCAGGACGAGGGAAGGGGGGCAGGCGCACGCGACTCCAATCGGGACAAATGCATCCTCATCTACGATCAGGCCGGCGTTGGCGATGAGGTAGTCTAGGCTGTCCCCGGTAATGGCTGCGGTGTCTGCGGCTGCAGCTTCGAGAGCTTTGTAGTCGGTCACGTCTGCTTGGAGGATGTGGATGTTTGGGCGGTTGGGCAGTTCCTCGGTGACGCGGGTTTCGGTTGCCAATTTGTTGCGGACGAGGGCGATGACGGTGTTGGTCGGGTTAGAGGAGAGGTTGCGGAGGAATCCCCACTACGTGTGTTAGCATGTTTTGTCGAATATTGTAGAGAAAGGGTTGGGTACTCCAATGCCGCGGGAGGCTCCTGTGATGACGTAGGAAGGCATGCTGCTGTTTTGCGATGGTGTGTTGGTATGTTGGTGAGGTTATTGCTGGTGTTGTTGCTGGTGTTGTTGCTGGTGCTGTTGCTGAAGTAGATGCTGTGTTTGTAGTGGAATAATTGAGGTATTTATACCAGTCCACATCGTTCTTGAAGGCTGCTAGCACCGAACCTGATTTCAAAGCTACGATTTCAAAGCAAGCGATTTCCAAGCAAGCGATTTCCAAGCGATGAAGCCGCCCTCAACCTCGACGTGGATTTGGACCGCTATACAAGTCCCGCTTGCGGTTAGCGCCGCAAAAAGTTGCTTTGTTTCAGCAGACTCCACTCAATAGATGCCTGTGATTGGCTGAGCATGTTAAATTAGGCTTACTTAAACTTGGCCCCACAGCAGCGGCGGAGACATAAATGTCCAACTGAATGCCGGCTGAGTGTCAGCTTGAGTGTCAGCTTGCCAGATCCCCAGATGGAAAGGCAACTTCGCGCGAGATTTCGTGAACTCCTAGGATCCAAGAGATGTCGCGAAGCTGCGGAACCTGCAGAGGTTGGTATCTCCCACAACCGGATGAATAGCGGATTAGGCTGACAAATAGACCGTCGAATCCTGTGTGACCGGGCAACCCCCACCTGCACGCAGTGCGCTCGATCGAATCGGATCTGCAAAGGATATGGCATACGACTCTCGTGGCCCAAGGGGAATGATGGCAGACGGGCAGTGGTTGGGGGTCCGCGGCAAAGAGCAGCCCGGACGTTTTCTAGCGTGACCCTGCTGAATGTGACCGACTGGGACATTAAGCTGCACTACCATCTGGCAAAATCCGCGAGTGGTATGTTTTGTCATGGAGGGCTGAGGGCGAACGGAGCTTACGCTATAGGTAGACTATGATTCGATTGCGTTGAGTATACCCGCGCCCTTTAGTCCGGTGAGGCTGGTCGACACGGAGAGCGAGCTGCTCCAATACTGTAAGTTGACACTGTCCAATCGTGAACCCGAGCTAACACTTGCAGTTGAATGCATTGCCTCGCGCTCCTTAACGACGCTGGGGTACGATCCCAGGAGAGTGGGGGATATTCTCATCCGCATGGCGCTGATGGACACCTCGCCGTCCGCCACAGCCGTCCGACACTCGCTCCTCGGTCTGTCCTCACTGCACCGCTACGGACTCCAAAGTCAAGCGTTCGAGCTCAAGGTCTCGGCGATCAAAGCTTTACACGCAGCCTCACATACTAATATCGGCCCAGTGGAAGCAGTGCAGCACGTTGCCGCGGGAATGCTCCTTTGTTCGTTTGAAATCCACACAGCCTCATGCACCTCCTCGCAGTGGCGTTGGTACATCGGCGGCATCTGCCAGGTTTTAAACGCTTCCTCTCTCCTCGTATTCCGATGTGATCGCGCTTTCACTGCCATGACAGACTGGGTATACTACCACGAAGCCCTGGGGCGGTTCAGCGCCTTGCATTGGCGGCCCGGCTCGCCCGTCAATAAACCGCGGTCCACCGCCTGCACAGGGGTTCGTCACGTCTCACCTGTACCTGGCTGGCCAACCTGCTAACCCTGCCAGATGTTCAGAGTGACCCCGTCGACGTTCAACTCTCTCCTCACTATCCTCTCTGAAGGCTGCCAAATCGTATCCACTGCCGAGTTATCCAACAACCACAGTCTCCAAGTCCTCAACCACAAACTGCAAACCGTCCTCCCCACCCCTAACACAGACACCACTCTCGATCTCTTCCACACGGCCATTATAGTTTACCTCAATCGAGCGACAAACCACGGCCTCGAGCCGCCAGCAACAACACAATCCCGCATCCAACGCGCCTTCTCCGTATTCTCCTCCCTGGCTTCATGCGACCGCCAATTCCCCCTCTTCATCCTGGGTTGTGAAGCGCGCACAGACGAGGACCGCCGCACCATTCTTGAACTCATTCATCGCACGGAAAAGGCAGTGTCATCCCGGTCCCTATTTATTGTTAGGACGTTGATTGAGCGACTCTGGGTACAGGATGATCTGGCCAACGGTGGATTGGATTATCAGGAGAAGATGACGGCGGTTATTAGTGTCTGTGAGATCTTGCCGACGTTTGTGTAGTCGTTCATAAGGAAGGTATATATAATTGAAGAAATACTGAAATATTTTCCCCTTCGGACTAGCATGGTTGCACAACCTTCTTCCACGAATTGGCACCATGGAATTTTGGTTGTCTCCTAATGCACCAACAAGAAGCTTCGGGTCCCCACTACAACTCAGATTGGCTACGGCTGATTTGATGAAAACAATGCGCGATATAAACTACTTCTGCCAATGGGCTATTATTTTATTAGTACATGGGCCTCAAGTTCAATCGGCATCCCAGGTCCAATAGTGGAAGGTCGTGGGTGATGGGAGGGTGCCGCGGGGATATATGGGTGTCGTACTCCGTCATCTTTCGGCCGCTGTCGATTGATGTGGCAGTTACCAATCGTAAGTGCCCCTTCACCCACATAACATGAGGTTATGTTCTTCACGATGCGTTGCCGGAGGTCCGAGAGAGGTAGAGAAACAGACACTAGCGACCAGACCATGTGGTATGATTGTCTTTCGCACTCAATAGCTCCACAGATATATCCACATTAGGCATGTTGTGTGGAGTAATAAGCTCAAGGTTAGCTCTAGCGGACCATCAGATAGAGGAATCCCGCAGCGTGCACCGTTGGAGACACATCCAGAGCCCAATGCGGTCCAGCCCCCCGATAAGGAATGTTGGCAACCCACCTCTGGAAATGTAACTGGCCACTATCAAATGAGATGGCTTCCACGCGGCAGCCGAAGATAAGCAAAAATGCCACTAGAGCGTTATAGGGTGGAGTTGGAGAGAAGGTTGGAGATGATCTTCCTTCTTTGAGGATGCCATGACCGATAGTCGACGGGAGGGTATCAATAGCATTTGGGGTTGTCCAATGAGGTCCCAGAGCTGCAACCCCAATCTTTATTTTAAAGATAGCAATTGTGAAGAACATAGGGGGTTGAGTTTGAATAGCTTGTCCGTGAAAGGGATATGATGAGTAAGATGTGGACGGAGATATAGATGACGTGGTCCGCAGATTGATGTTACATCCGCTTTTTCTTTTTCCTCATTCAAACTCGAGTGAACTTCCTCCACATAACGTTGTTGAATCGTTCGCGACGCGTATAATGGACTCTAAAGAAGCAAAAGGGCTCTCTGCTGTATCCCAAGATGGGTCGACGAGCCCGAACAGTCCAGTGGAAACCGGCTCTGTAGTCGATTACGAAGTCTTCCACGACACAGAAGGAGGCGTCAAATTCCGAACCGTCGCTTGGCCTCACGCGACCGCCATCTTCCTCAAATTCATCTTCGCGACGGGGGTTCTCTCTATTCCCACCTCCTTCTACCAACTGGGCGCTGTGGGAGGAGCGCTCAGCGTCATCGGTTGGACAGGATGGAACCAGTATACCGCCGTGCTTCTCTACGACTTTCGCGAACGCCACGGAAAATGCCACACCCTCGCAGACATGGCTCATGTTATCGCTGGACCGATCGGGAGAGAGATAATGGGCGCGCTCTTCGTGATCGCGAACATCATCTGCGCGGGATCGGCTATCATCACCGTCTCGACGGCCCTGAATGCGCTCTCGCACCACGCAGCGTGTACGGTTTGGTGGGCGTTCATTGGGTTCATCTTTATCGGGCTGACGGCCTCCGTGCGAAGACTGGAGAAGATCAGCTGGTTGACGTGGGCTGGCTTTCTCTCTGTTTTCGTCGCAGTTTTTATCGTCGTGGTGGGAGTCACCCAGGTGGATCGACCGGCGGCTGCTCCTCAGACGGGCGACTTTGAGCTGGGATTTTATGCATTCCCTAACCCGGCCCCGAGCTTTGAGATTGGCATGATCGCATCGTGCAACATCTTCGTGTCGAGCGCAGCTACTGGCTCGTTTATCCCTGTCATTGCGGAGATGAAGAATCCCAAGGACTTCAAGAAGGCTGCGCACGTCACTATGAGTCTTATCAGTGTCTTCTATCTCGTCTTCAGTCTAGTCATGTACGCCTACTGCGGTAAATGGATAGCCAGTCCGTCTCTAGGGGTGGGTGACCTTTCTCTTACGGTAGTTGTACTGTCACATACTAATAGTATCAATCAACCAGAGCGCAGGGCAGACGATAAAAATGGTCTCCTACGGCGTTGGGCTGATCGGGCTCGTAATTAGTGGGTGCCTTTACACGCATGTAAGAAGCTACTTACCTTAGTCTCCCTCATTCCAGCGCTGATAGAACAGATCGCCGCGAAATACCTCTTCGTCCGCCTCCTGCGCGGTACCAAGCACCTCCAAAGCAACACGGCAGTCCACTGGGGCACCTGGCTCGGCTGTACCTTTGGCATCTGCGCCCTCTCATTCGTGATCGCTGAGGGAGTGCCTGTCTTCAATTACCTCCTGGCCCTCCTCGGGTCCCTCATCTACGCACCAATTAATATTCTCTTCCCTTCGTTTCTGTGGCTCTTCGACCATCGACAACACTTCAAAAAGGGTGTCGTAAACCAGGGGAAATACGTCTTTCATTTGTTCTTCTTCCTGCTTGGTTGTTTTGTTACTGTCGCGGGCACGTACGCGGTGTGTTTGCAGATTCAGGAGTCGTATGCAAATGGGATTATTGGTAGGTCCTTTCGTTCCTTGACTTTTGAACTTGGGATATTTATTAACGGATTCAGGATCTGCCTTTTCTTGTGCTGATAATTCGGGTTCCTCGTGAGTTGGTACGGGTATCACGGGCTGTGGTGGATATTGATTATGGTCGAACCAAGAGATGATCTCGTTGATGGATTATGGTGCAATGCTAGCAAAGTAAAATACACAATTGAAAATACAAAGCGAAACTCTTGAGCACTATTGGTTTAACAGTATACGGAGTAAATGGAAGGAGTAGTATCTCACCGAGGCCCAGCAAAAGCAACAATACCGACTCAGGGGCCAAGCAACGATCCCATATTAGGAGAGGGATGATCAGCCCTGAAAAACGTTAGCGAAGGGCTATGAACCAGAATTTCAATTTGTGACATTGATTTTGTTGAATAGTGGGCCATCCAAGCTCATCACATCCTCCTGAAATATCCGGTTTGGGCGTAAACCTTATGTTTCTACTTATAATTTTATATACATGAACTCGTCCGGCTGGTCACATCCTCCTAGTGAAGGAGAAATCTTCAATGTGAACCCCATATTTTTGGTCATAGTAATGATAGGATGTGATGAGGTTGTAGGCTTATTATATCTTGCTATTGGGGAACATAGTTTGTAGGGAAGGTATTTATTGTGGGGTGATAATACTCTCTGCATGGCCCGGAAGGAAATCATTGTTGAGACTTTTGTGTAATATAAGGGTTTGAATTTATTATGTATGTGGGGGCCCCGTGTGGCGCGACGATGAGAGTACAGGGGACTCCCACGGACTTCAAATACGGCCGATGAATGTATATAGGCTTCCCACAATCATCGGCGGGCCATACCGTTCAGTGGAGGAGAGAGCCGCGTCCCTTGCAACCGGTAAGACCCGGCTCATAGCGTCGTACTAGACATCCACTTCCTCGGGCTGTATCATATCAAGTTGGTGGAAGTTCTCGATAGTGCTTTGCACGGCCCGGTCCGACCGATATGTGGCAACGGTATCTCGAACAGTGCTCGAGGTTCCCCCGTCCCAGCTGTGCGCGCCGTCCTTGGCCGAGTTGATGTACTGAGTGAGTGATTCCAGGTTCGCCATTGCACCCTGAAAGCCTGTTGCGGCAAGCGGAGTAGAGGGCAGAAGGCAAAGGACGATACCGTCAATGTATTTGGGGTGCATAGTGTCGGAGGATGTGCGATGCAACCGAAGACTATAGAATGGTATATAGTCACAATATGCAACGGCGAAACTGGCTGAGGTGCCTGTAGGAAATCCGCTGTTTTAGCATAGGTATTCCATATCCTTATAAAGTCGGAGTACGAGGGGAGCAGAAGACTAACGTTTGCCTAGCGAGCGTCCGTTGTATACTCTTGCATAGCGTATCAAATTTAGCGGATGGAAGTTTCTGCTACTGCATGCATTCCTATCACTATCAATTAATATCACAGCTAATATATTGCCGCGTGATGTGTACAACCCCTCCTCCTTGCCCCACCACATTACCTTCGACTGCTGATATTATGATAGGAATCGGTCGTGTTTGGCGGTGATCTTGCACCGCTGTTCTTCGTATGGATGATATAGCCATATCGGGGGAGAGAGAAGCAAAACCACGCTACCAAACAGGACCAGAAGAGGTTGGGATCGTTTACCGGGGGCAGAATTCCACCCTTCGACCGACAACCCCCAGCCGGGGAAGGGCAGCCGGGTTTGATGGCAGTGGTGCGTAGGTGGCAGTTGGGGATTACCTGTGGCTGCGTACTGACCGCGATTGTGGGTTTCGGGCCACGGACAAAGGATGAGGGGATGCCATTGAAACTCCCATTCGGATATGAGTGGGAGAGTTGGCATCCGCGGAGGGCACGGTTACTGCCGGGGTTGTACAAGATGGGCCCTGTTCGACACTTCCAATCCGGCTTTTGCACGTCGGCACCAGCACATACCCTCCTCTCTTTGGCTCTCGATACTTGTGTCATGATGATCACCTCTTCCTTCGATGCACCCGCGCCTGGTTTGACTGTATACAACAAGGAACAGAGTGACGCTCGGGAATCGTCACTGTCGGATAGAGTTCAATATCACAAACGATCGACAATGGCTCCCGTGGATTATCCCTTCTATTACCCGATCTGGAAGGGGTGGGCGAGCGACACTTTCCGTCAAACTGGAGGCAGTGCATTGGCTCGAACTGACTCCTTGCTCTAACAAGATCGGAACATCCCATCGGCTCGGCTTGTGTCGCTTTCCCAGCAAGCTCCATCCATGAGGCCTCATATTTATACGGGCCGACAATTCCAGCCGGGGACGGAAGTCACCCCGTACCATAGAAGCCTCCGCTAGAATATCGACAGGCGCTCAAATCCACAATTAGCCTCTCTATAAGCACAAAAGTCGGCGGGTTTCGGGTAATCTGGGGACTCTTCCTCCACTGGCCCTCCCTGTCCTGTTGGATGTTACTTCTTATCAACATATACCGTCAATGGGGCATGATATTTCCGTACCAGCCGACTCGCAGTCGAGCCTCGGGAACCCAATGAAGTCCACATGGCGTGACGGAAATCGGGATGGTTGGGGATTTCCCCACTACTTCATTCATGCATTCAACCTCTACCCAATTCCTCAAAATAAAGATATTCCGGTGCGCAGCAAGAGCGAAAAGGTACCCTATATGCCGCAATTGTTGGTGAATTGTTGGCTCCTCATTCGGGCTGCAGTACCCCTCCTGCTCCACCAGTTCTACTGGTTATATTTCGGCCCTACGACCCCGATACTAGTTTTCGGTCTTTACACCCTCTCTGGCATGATACTCCTGCCTGACGAAGCACGACTCCTGCGCCGACTGGGCCATATGTATGGATACCTAGATGGAGATAGCCATGCCCGGGACGGCATTCCAGATGTCGGCGTGTCTAGGGTTGTTCGCGAGTTATTCCTCGGGCTGGCATGTCGCCTAGGCCTGATATTCCTTCTTACTTACGAGCCGTCCAAACAACCTCTCTCAATAGATTGGCTCCTGCTCCTCCCCAAGATTGGGGTATACGGCCTCATACTTGACTTTTGGTTTTACTGGATCCATCGCTCAATGCACTGTGTCGATATACTGTGGAAATTCCATCGCACCCATCATCTTACGAAGCATCCCAATGCACTGCTTCTCGGATATGCTGATCACGTACAAGAGTTTCTTGACATTGTCGGTACATCGCTCCTGGCCTATGCCACACTCTTGTATCTGGGCTGGCCACTGAACCTCTCAGAGTGGTGGGTTTGCCATATGTACGTCATTGAGGGCGAAATGCTTGGGCACAGTGGTCTTCGAATCCACGCCACACAGCCCTCGCCATTTAGCTGGCTGTACAGCATGCTTGGAGTAGACTGTGTTATTGAAGATCATGATCTCCATCACCGACACGGGTGGAGGAAAAGTTCCCACTATGGAAAGCAGACGCGGGTTTGGGACCGGATATTTGGGACTGGTGCCGAGCGCGTCGAGTGTCGGAAGGAGAACATTGACTATGTGAACAAAGCTGTGTTGCCTGGGATCTGGAGTCGAGGCGAGCCCCACGGTCCCTGATGGCGTGAACTACATATGTATCTATGCAGAAACCAGGCAACCAGTCAAAGACATTGAATACTTTCTTTTCTAAACCATAGACTCACGCAAAGTCCCTACTATTCTCCGCGGCAATCCAAAAAAGAGAAAAAGCAAGTCTAAACCTAAACCTACCTGAGATGGAATCACTAATGCCACAGGGCGATCCCAGAGCCCAATGATAATATCGTCATCTCACGTCAGCGGAACAACCCCCTTCCTGGGACCTCGTCGCCCGGAAGTCGTATCCCACCGCTTTACCCCGGGCACTGTAGATCCCACTCGCACCGTTGAAGCATTTCTTCATACGATCCCAGACCCTAGGCGCCTTAATACGTAGGTGTGTTATGGGCGGAGAGTATCATCCTAAAATGTGCAAATGAAATCTCGATTACTACCAGACCCTATCTGCCTCACGCAGACTAGCGGTGCAGCGGTAAATGACAACCCGCGGCCTCGCCTCTTATCAACGGCTATTAGAATTCTGCTTAAACCGCAACCAATGGATAAATAGCAAGGAAGTATCACTCATGATGCTTTGTGAAAAAATGAAAAGGTTTTCGGGGTTATCCGACCGTATGCCACTTCTCCACCAACCGTTACCCGCCCAGAGGCGCGGCTTTGCAAGGTCCCATGAGAAACACCAGACGCTAGCACTGTTTCTTAGCAAGGGTGCAAACAGATTGATGGAAAGAAATTCCGTGGCGAATATGCCACTTTTCGCATACGCGTCAAAAACCAGGAATCCTGTAGCATAAATCCAGGCAAATACATGGGCATACTTGGTGACTCGTTGTAGCGACTTTGTCCCAGGGCCATGGGGCAGAAGCGGAGATAGAATTGAAAATACTGCTGGCTGTAATATGCCTAACTACCTAGGGCGCAAAGAACCAAAAAACGGATAACCCGTCTGCATTGGTGTATTGGGAATGTGTTGGGGCTGCGTGGAGGATGCCACTCAAACCGAACGCAACGATGCCATGCGTGGCCCGTCGGAAAAGCCATTCGGATAGTACCGTTGGTGGAAGCAGCGACAGGAATCAATTGGAACAGCTGACAAAATCATATCGGAGCAGCAGGTGCCAGTAGACACCCCAGACACCAATAAGACCACCATTCATGCAAGATGACCAGTGCGACCCAAACACCTCAGTATAAAGGAAAGGCTGCTCAATTGGGACAGGAATGCATGACCAGAAGCTGTGGGGAAGGTAGAGATACCAAGCCAGCATCAATGCCGTTCCGATATTATACCAGAGGGTGACCCAGGTTTGGACAGTATAAAAACCGAGGATGTAGCGGGAGGCATTAATAAGTGGTGGCACACCGAGCAAAATTCTCGCCGGATAGGCCTCAGGATCAGTTGCAGTAGTACCCGAAAAACAGGGGTCGGATTTCATCCACAACCCGATCAGCGCAGCACCCACCCAAAGCCGCAAGATGTGGAACACAGTGGTTTCAAGGTCCACCCGAACGTGCCGTTCGATTACCTGCTGGCAAGGAGCCCGCGCCATGAACTCTCTAGGAACGTCCTCGTGCACCGTTGGGAGAGGCCTCAGGCCTTTGATACGCCAATTCCACCCCGAGCCCCGACAAGTGCACAAAAGACTCAGAACCGAGCAGGCGCGGTGGGATACAGAATCCGGGTACCCCTGCCACACCAACGCCTCCTGCTCTGAACAGCAAACATCCGGTACGCGACAAGTTGGAGGGCAGATCATATGATTATCTCCGTGGGGTTGTGCTCGTGGATTCTCCCCAATGTCGGCAGCTTCTTGGCCCAAACGGGGACTTCTCCGTATAACTCTGCGCTCAATTCGTCGATGGTTGCTTTCGGGGTCATTGGAAATGAGCAGCGTTCCGGTTCTTATCATAATAATCGCCCACATCAAACCGTGTATCCATCCGCCGTTGAGTAGGAGTGTGCGGCTTTTGGTCAAACAGTCTACTCCAAGGACGAGAACGAGGAAAAATACTACTCGTCATCCCGGGTGAATGAACGGGAATTGCCGACGGGATATAAGTAAGGACCGAAATACCAGGCTGATTGCAACGAATATGTGATAGATGAGCACCGGCTCATACTCCCCGCGGATGATTTTGCCCTCCAGTTCCACCTGCTCTTGGTGCAGGAGGCCACAATGAAACCCGGCTGTCGAGATTGTCATAGCCGATAACCGTCTCTAGGGCCCGGTGATAGCATTCCACATAAATCCAACGAACCCCTACAGCAGGAGTCTAGTGATGGGGAACTTTTCATGGAGTACCCCATACTGGGAAGTTAAGTCTTATACTGATGAGCAAACAGAAATCTCTACTCTCATTATCCTGCCCCAATTAACACCCGGCCCGTACCCAGCAGGTCCCTTACGGAGGATAGGATCTCAATTTCAGACCCGCGCGTCAGGCGTCGATCAAAGTCTGACAGACAGGTATCTACGAATACCAATGACCACGGTAGTATTGGCTTTGAGCTGGGTGGTCGAGTATCTGACGTGATCAAAGAGTTGAAAATCAAGGCAAAAAGGAACAAAAAGAGACGGAACTCTGCCTATCCTATTCTCCATGTAATAAATCCATTAGCAAGGTGTGGAAGCGTCGGTCCTTGAAGGTATCCAATACTCACTAGATACAATGCCATCTCGGGCTTGTGACGCACTGCACGGGCATCCTGGATCCTCTGCTATCAGAAAAAGAAAAGGATGAAGGTTAATGAGGCACTATTGGAGATGCTGTGTAACAGGTGCGGTAAGCACCGATTTACGGCCCGATGGGATGTGGCGATCCCATGAGATAGTATGTAATCACCGTTAAGCCCTTGCAGTTCCCTGCCAATACAGAACGAGGCAGCTAATTATTGCGAGTGTGTTTGATCGATGGTGGTCTGCTGACTCTGCTCAGCGGACTATCCCCTCTCTGAATATTTAATTTTCCTCCAGAATATCGATTGGTTCAATTTTCATTATTATCATTTGAATGATTTGAAAATATCCAGAAAATTTAGGGTTGCCTTATTACTGCCTGACCAATGATGGCTTGCCCAAGCCTTCTCCATATGACGTCACGCCATCCCAATGTTGATCCCATGTTTCTTCATCATAACACTGAGACCATACGGGCCCGAGATCCGCTCGTCAGGATCATTCCATACATACTCAAGCAGAGACGCAGCCTGAAGACAATGCTTCATCTGAAAACGGGACGAATATAGTGACCTACGTACGGGCTCTCGCTGATCTTCACGGGTCATACAGGAACCGGCAATCATCACAGGCCAAAGAAGGATTGTCTCAAACGGTGAGTTCACGAGGGTGCTGATGTTGAGCATGAACTGGTCAATATATCCTTGGATTGTATCTTGTGTGTCGGTGTCACCGTGTCCAGGGGGGTACATGGCTGTTTCGAGATAAATACGGACAGAGATTCGACAAACATTGAGGAAGCTTTCGCGTTCTGATAGCCACCCGGGATCCGGTGGTTCAACCTCAGGTGGCTTCCAGTCGTCAATGCGAGTTTGTAAGGACCAGTACGTCTCCCAGTTCTCACTAGAGGGAGAGTCGTGCGACTCTGTAAGTCGTCGTGAGGAAAGGCGCGCAATTGAGGGTAGGAGGCTGAGTAACCCGTGGCTTCCTCCGAATACTCCTCCAAATGATCCGAAATGGTCAGTCGTATCATTACTAGGGTTGCTAAGGAAGGAATCAAACGGTAAAGCTCTTTCTTCCATGGCACCGAGGGGTGTGATGGTATTAGCTAAGACCAAATAGGTGTAGACCTCGAGAGCAAAACTTAACAACCTTTGGTTGTCGTCGTTCAGTGTTAGGTGTGAAATCCGTTCCGTTAAGTCTATTATGAGAGCGCGACCAGCACGCAGGTGGAAGAACATTGCACCATGGGGATTATCCGATAGAGCCTAGTTTACAAACTCCTTAGCGAGGAAACTCATTGATCACCAGAGGTTGAAGTACTCAACTCGAAGAATGAAAGAATCATGAGAACTATAAGTATCTTGAGATTTTTGCCAGGATCGAACGCTGACATATCACCAATCGACGAACGAAGAACACCAATCGCCTCCCCATAATGGCGCGCTGTTGTCTTTTGAATGTCTAGTGTCGGGTTTCGAAATGATAAATGGGCACCACTCAACGCCAGTAGAGAATGCATCAACAGATCCTCATTGAGTGCTAGTGGGACAAGAAGAGATAGGAATGGACTCTTCGTGCCCGGTACCGTTGACAACAAAGTTCCAGTCTCGGTGACATAGTGCGAAAGTAATGTTGTCGAGGTCGGTGTCAACATGGTCGCCTTGGGCGGGGATAAAAAGCACCCCGTCAAACTAGACCAATAAACTGAGCCGTTATGTGGGAACTCAACGCCTTCACCGACACTATATTTCTTGGTAATCGTCCGCTCATCCACTAAGTCCTGGTGAGGAATAGACTGTGGCGTGTTTCGAGGATTGCATTCTGTCGGTGATGCTGAACACAAACTCTTGACTGACCGTGCAGTAGGCCAATCGCATGTCAGGTGGTTACGTGTGCAACCTGTACATCGCGGTCTAGCCTCATCGCACTTCTTCTTTCGACGACGGCAGGTGAGGCAGCCTGTGGTGGAGCGGAAGCGGTGGGGCTGGGAGCTCATGGGTGCCGCGGAGCCCGGTCCTAGGGGCCATTACGTAGCCGAAGGACAAGGTAGCAAAATAGGTCAGGGATGTTAGAAAGAGAAAGGAGCGAAAGAAGTGAAGGGAGGGAGGGAGTGAGGAGAAGTGGGCCAGGCAGAGTGGAGGTGAGAAAGCGGAGGCGACGGGATGATCGATGCCAAGACCTTTATCTTATCGATTGCCGCGCTTATCGGCTTATCGGTAGCGCTAGCCTGGAAGGGAAACGGCCTTCACTCTAACTATATATATCTGAGACCCATCACGCTGTCACGGCCTGTTCAATGACATTAGCTGAGTCTGAGTTTATTATTTGTCTTTTGAAATTCCATAGTCACTGTTTCCTTTGCACATCCCCACCATGGCCACCTCGACCCCCAAGCAATTTGACGTTCTGGTAGTTGGAGCCGGTCTGAGCGGTCTGAGAACCGCCCTCAAAATCCAGGAAGCCGGATACTCCTGCGCCGTTGTCGAGGCCATCGATCGTGTCGGTGGAAAGACGCTTACGGTCTCGTCTTGTCCTGGAAAGCCTGGTGTCAACGATATTGGTGCGGCCTGGATCAACGACTCCACCCAGAGCGAGATGTACCAGTTGCTGAAGAAGTATGGAATGCATGGAGAGACACAGCTGTCTAAAGGGATGAGTGTGCTGCAGTTGTCAGATATGTCTATGTTGCATCCACATGGGGAGCTTCCGGTATTTGGCCCTCTATTAATGGCAGAATCCCCAATGCTAACGGGCATTGCTAGTTCCCCGAGGAAGATCAAATTCAAATTGGAACCGCTTTAGAGCATATCCGATCCCTCATCACTGATATTGACTTGGTGAACCCTACCTCAACTGCGCTTGGAAAGGATCTGGACAAAGCTACTGCCCAGGAATACTGTAGCAAGAACTTCTCGGAGGTTGTCACTGGCCTAGTCGAGACGGTCGTCCAATCTATCTTGGGTGTCGAAAGCAGCCAGCTTAGCATGCTCTCATTTATCCACGGCTGTAAGACCGCGACAGGAATAGATCCAGTAATGTCAGATGGTGTCGATGGAGCTCAATATCTCAGGATCCGTGAAGGTATACCACCCGTACATCCTTTCAGTTCCAGGCTAATCAAGTTGGAATTCCTCAGGCGCCCAGTCCTTTTCCAAGCATATGGCTAGGGAACTCAAACCTGACTCTATTTATCTTGCTACGCCCGTGTCCTCAATCGAGCAATGCTCACAAACAGGTCTTTGCACCGTCCACTCATCAAACCAGGCCGTTTTTCAAGCGAAGAGAGTCGTCGTCTCTGTCCCAAGCACGCTATACAACAAAATCAATTTCAGCCCCGGCCTTCCCGAAGCCAAAACCCGGCTCGCGACGAATAACATCATGGGATACTATAGTAAGATGATTTACGTATTCGACGAACCCTGGTGGCGCAACACAGGGCTCTCAGGGACAATCCAATCCCAAGTCGGACCCATACTCTTCTCTCGCGATACCAGCATTCCAGAGGATAAGCAATGGTCAATCACCTGTTTTGTAGTGGGCGAAGGTGGTCGGCAATGGTCGCAACTATCTGAAAAGGAAAGAAAGGAATCCACCTGGGCTCAGTTCAAAGGTGCTTTTGGGGCTGCGGGTTCTGGGGCGGGGTTGTCGGTACCCCAGCCGGTAAACGTCATTGAGATGGAGTGGTCGAAGGAGGAGTTCTTCGGGGGCGCACCGTGTCCGGTTTCTCCGCCGGGTCTTCTCACCGCGGTGGGGATGGACTCTCTCCGTGCACCCTTTGGGAATGTTCATTTTGTGGGTACGGAGACATCGGTGGAATGGAAGGGGTATATGGAGGGGGCGATTAGGTCCGGGGACCGCGGTGCTAAGGAGGTTATCGAGGCGCTTCAAAAGGAGTGAACAGAGGTTTTGCGTTGATTGAACGTCGAGGCCATCTGTGACCTAGGCTTTACAAGGTACTACATAAGTATAAGCTAAATAAAATGGGCTGTCCCAACTGTTGTTCAATATGCTCCCGTGAATTGCAGCTAGCTGCATTTATACCAGCCAAGCCACGCTTGACCTCTTTGAACCCCGCTATTTTGGCTTGGGCTCCATCTGGCATTATTTCCCCATCCACAAGATCAACCTTCTTCATCATCGTTACATCACACTCCTTCAAGATGAGTTGGGCAAGGCTACCTCCGGAAATTCAACTCATGGTCCTCCGAAATCTTGCCGTGCTCTCCGACGGCCCCAGGCAATGGTCACGGTCAAAGTTCCGATTCTCTCCCCCCAAGCGCGAAGAATACAACCCATTTGTCGACCACCACCGTCGCGAGGTTCCCCGGGCTTGGTGGGAGGAATATGGCGACATCCTTTTCGTGTCTCGTAAGTTAACACCCGCCCTTTCATCCTATACAAATTAACGTAGTCTCACCGTTTGCTCCAGGGTCATTTTCGGCTGTATTCCGGAACGCAATACTCAGCACAAATACCCCGGATCTCGTATTAAAATGCACAAATGAATCACTCTCACTTGAAGCCATTCACAAAGCACTCAGAAAGGCGGGTATTTCCGCCGATCAGCCCCTTAACAAACCACCTGCACCCACCGACGCAAGCCAAACGAAGCACAGTACTAGTAAACCCGACCTCGACGAACTTTTAACCCTAGCAACAGCGCGAGACTTTACATCATGCATGCAGCTCCTACTTCAGGTGGGGGTGAATCCAAATCAGGATACTACCTATGCCTGTGACCTGCTGTGTTATGCCAGCGCGAGGAACCACCCCAAGGCGGTTGAGCTTCTCATTAAATTCGGAGCCGAGCTAGAGAATGAGGATGACCCGTTCTATACTGGTGAGTTCAATACACCACTAGCTTTCGCGGTGGCTCAGTCACACCCTGAAATCGTTGACATGCTCCTCAAGGCTGGGGTCAAGAGAACCACTATGGTTGATTGGTATCATGGTTCGGGCACGCTTTTGCATTATGTTAAACATGTTAGTCGGAAGAAAGCTCGGACGCTCCAGGTGCTTAAGGAGAATGGCATAGATGTGGATGCTGAGGTTGGGCCGTACTATGGCACTGATGTAGATGAAGATGAAGAGGAGTGAATGGCGGATGACTTGCCCACAGAAATGCAGAGTGCATGCCATATTATGAGTTACGAGTAGGGGGTCGTGTCATGGGATATCCTATGCGACAAACCCGTGCTTCCCATCGATATTATTTATAACGTCATGGGGGGATGAGAATTTATGATGATAGATGACTTGTCCAATATGATTGCTACAGTATCTTACACCGAGACTTCTTCGCAACCTCCGGAGGCTCCAGGGCAAGACAAACGGCCTAGACGGAGATATTAGGGCTGCACGATCGGGATCAAGTCCATAAATGCTCCTTCTTCTTCGACATACCTGACCAAAAACCTCCTCCACATTGTCATAATTCCGCGCAGAGCACTCAACATAACTACACCCTAACTTTTTCGCCATCTTGGCACCCTGCGTAGGCTGCACCGCTTGCATTTTCATCATTTCCAAGCGACTTATCACCGCCGGATCATTACGAAGTTCACTCTTCGTACCGACGATCAGACACGGGGTTTCAGGGCGAAAATGCCGAGCCGTCGGCACCCACCTTTCTTCCACACGTTCAAAAGAGGGCGGGGAGTCGACCGAGAAGCAGATAAGGAACACGTCCGTTGCTGGATACCACAAGGGACATAATCGGGTGTAGCCTTGTTCATAGGTGGTGTCCCAGAGGTGGAGCGTGCGCTTTTCGCTTTCAATGCGATGACGTATTAGTACGCTTTTGACCGAGGGGAGAGGGGGTACTTGATCGTTCTTATGAATTACGCTCGAGATAGGGTACCTTAAGTTAACGCTGCTGGGGTCAAGAAGAACGGGGACATATTTTGGCGGCGGAGCTTTTGTTTTGTACGATATTTGTAGAGATGTCTTTCCCACTCCGTGATCACCGATAACAGTGCATCTAATTTTGTCAGCGGCCGTCGTTGACAAGCAGCGGGCTGGGAGGGGCGGGGAAAGGTTGAGGATGTTGTATCCTAGCAAATCTGACGTACTTGATAGCCTCTTTACTACTCATGTCGAGTATGAGTTCATGCGAAGCGACAGGCGTAGTGAGCGGTTGACTTTGAAGGTTCCACGCGCAAAGGTGAAGAAAGAGGGGTTTGTGCGTCGCTTGGACAAGCGCGTGCCAAATAGAACTCTGAAAAGAAAAGCTGAACACGAGGTGGCTATTGATGTCCAGCCAAGCCAGACTAGCCTCGTTCAACTGCGCCATCGTATACCCCGGAGCCCGTAGGCATTTAAGCCCTCATTCCCGCACCTCGCGCCCTGTTTTTCTCACCCAGTGCCTTATCCCGGCCATTCAAAATGGATTGGGCGAGGCTACCTCCAGAAATACAGCTCACAATCTTGCGAAATCTTGCAGGGCTTTCCCACTTTTTCGAGCAATATTTCCATCCACGCCCAAGTCCAATACTGGACATCCCGTTCAACTACCGTTTCGATCTTCCCACCCGTTGGTGGCAAGAATACGGTAGCATGCTTCTTGTATCTCATCAGTTAGTCCCGCGCTGAGAACCTTGAGATTGAATCCTGATTTCTCTGCTGCAGGGTCATTTTCATTATCCTTTCGCGCTGCTCTTCTGCAGACCAACAGCCCTGATCTCATAATAATATGCACGAATGAGGGCCTGCCACTGGAAGCGCTTCGCAGGGCGTTAAAATGAGGCGATATTTCTGCCGCCGCTTTTTCTCATCTACTCCCCCAATTCAAATGATGGAAAGCCTACTGTTGGCTCGACAAACTTTTGATTCTGGCAACGGTACGAGAATTTGTTCCATGTATGGAACTCCTCCTTCAGCTAGGAGCGGATTTAGAAACTCACTTCTACGCAAGTAGGAGTGGTTTGCTCTGTGCGACCAGTGCGTGGAACTGTCCTAAGGCTGTTGAGGTTCTCATCAATGCTGGGGCAGATCTGGAGTCCAAGGAGCCAGACGACTTTTCGAGTAGTAGGAGGGGTAATACACCACTCGCTCTAGGGGTATATGAGGGACATTGCAGCATTGTTGATCTGCTTCTCAAGGCTGGAGCGAAGACTGACATTTGTATTAACCGGCCTAATGGGATGCCCAGGTTTTTGGATTATGTTAGAGATGATAACCGGAAGAAGGAGGAACTGCTCAGAGTGCTCAATGATAATGGTGTCCATGTTGATGATGCTTGATTATGAGAGGGGAGAACAAGACGGGGAAATTAAAGAGTAGGATATGTATCAAGAGCCCTCAAATTTGAGGATACACATCTTTCCACCTTCTACCAAGGGTGTAGTAAGCATTATGGAGGATGTCCCCGTCACCAGCACTTGCCTTGTCCACTGTTTACTGTCCTTAATAAGGAAAGAACAGACTGAATCCAGATCACGTCCATTTCAGTGCAGTCTGCCAGCCTTGCAAGTTTCTTTTTCCTATCAACCCCCGCCCGACACAAAGTCCGAAAAAAATCAACCACTGATACTCCCCCTTCTTGCCAGCACGATACCACTCTTACGATTCATCCTAAGCCTTAGCCTCATCAGTGTTTCTGTCCGTATCCTCCATATAATCCTCCCCGATAATCTCCGCAACTACCATGACTGGCTAGACAGTCCCCAGCTCTACCAGGCCCTAGACGCTACCACCAATCTCCCTAAAATGGTTAGCGGAGGGGTATAGTCTCACCTAAAAAACAACTTCATGGGTCCCAGTCGCGATTACGCAGTAACGCCCAGGGAAGTCGCGACAAAGTTTCTGGGTATTGTCTTGTACATCGCCTTCTCCGTGCTCATGTTGTTTTCTCGGGGCGGTATAAGCCCCATCCCCGCGCTGCCAATCATCTGTATCTTGGTCGACGTGGTTTTCGGTGCCACACTGGGTCTGTTAGCCACGTCGGTGGTGGGGCACGAATATGTGCCTTGGGTAGTTTGTTGTACATTCCTCGCCACCGGCTATTTTGATCGGACGCGTGACGAAGACCGCGGTGAGGATGAACAATAAGGACGCTTTTCTGCCGGGAAGGAACTCCTCGGCGCTCTTGTTTATATGCTCTAGAGAACTCGTACATGAAGCATTGAGATTTTCTTCACTGCGTCCAGCACCAGAAAGTCCACTTTACCCGGTACGCATCCCTCTAGACGGGGATAACAGAAGGTTATGGATGCTATTGTATACATTATGGAGCAGGGGTGATCATATTCAGTCGCATTGGACAGAGTCCGTGCCCAAAAGGGGATCACAGGCTCAAATGTTGGGGATCAGCAGCCGTTCATTTGGTGGTAGATGGAGCAAGTACATAACTATATGTTCTATAACCAACGCCCCACCCAGGCCATGAGCAACATGTGGCGGATCTTCCCAGCTCCGGGCAGAAAGTAAATCTTTGCCAGATCGACGGCCCCATGAAAGAAAGATGGGAACGGCTGAATCTTGGACATCCAGAAGGATTCATCGATGGAATATTTCTAGAGGTGTGCCCACAGTCAGGCCTCCAGTCGCCCATGAAAACTACCCTCAGTCTTCATACTGCACTAATAATGATCTCAAGAGCACAGTATTGACCTGTCTTTAGCTAAGTGCTTAAAAGTAGTGATGGTAAAATTATCTGTAATATTTTATTTCTTAACTAATATAAGGAACTAGCATTTTTTAGGAAGTAAAACTATTTCTTATAATATTTTTATTTTAAAATCATATTACAGAATATCCTTTAGATTTTTAATCCTCTTAAGCCCTTAAGACGGATTGGCTGGCCTTACCTGACATTAATCTGATTAGTTCAGGGATGGTTGATTGTCAAGTGCGTGCGCATCAGTGGGCTATACCAAATAAGGCTAGTCCAACAAGTCATAACATAGTTGTTGTGGTATGATTAGGACGGAACTTTCCTGTAGAGATGTATGAACGGTGAAATATGGAGAGGGAACACCTGTATTCAACATCCAATACTTATACAAGGCATCTAAATCATAAAAATCACGAACAGAAGACGGATAGTCTAGCTTAAGCGCCGGCTGCCATTTCAATCTTCTTGCCTTTAACAGATTTCCACTCAATACAGAGGGCCCCAATAATAGCTAGCGCAGCCATAGCAACTGCCACGTAGTAGGTATGCGTTAATGATTTATTGTACGCGTCTAGCACAACAGACAGATATTTGGCCGGAATCAGGGCTTGGATCTGCGTCGCGCCAGTGTTGATGACTGTTTTGGGGTCAAGACCGGTAAGGTCACTTGCGGAGATATTGGAGACAAGTTGGTTCTGGAACACGTTCTGGGCGACAGCAATGAATAGGGCACCACCGAGCGTTTGTGAAAACATCATGATGGCCGTACCGATCGGGATATCTTCGAACGGTAGTGAGGCCTGGACGGCGACTAAGGTCTGCTGCATCCCGCTGCCGACACCGAAGCCGAAGATGAGCTGGTATCCGATCCAGCGGGCGGCGCCCGTGTCGACATCGAAGGTGGAGATAAGGCCGGCCCCGACAGCCATCAAAATTGGTGAGGCGATCATAAAGGGAGTATAGTATCCAATCATGGTTACGGCGCCCCCGGCGACCATTGACATGATGACCAGCGAAAGAATCATGGGCAGGTTCATGATTCCTGATTTGACGGCTGATGCACCTTTGATGGCTTGGAACCAAATGGGAATCTGCAAAACCATTGAGTTAGGGCATGTTCAATATTCATAGGTGTAACATAGATGTGACCTACGTAGTAAACCATCACGAAAAACGACGATCCCACGAAAGCCCCAAAGATGGCAGAGCCCCATACGTTACGATTCTTGAACACGCGCGGAGGGACGGTGGCCCGTTCCTGCTTCCAAATCTGAACCCAGACAAAGCCAATAGTCAGAACACCGAAGAGGACAAACAGAGCGATGATCCGCCCACTCTTCCATGGATACGTGGTACCACCCCATTGTAAGGCAAGCAAGAGACAAATGACGGCAGGAATGAAGAGCGCAGTGCCTTCAAGATCCATTATACGCAATTGATCCAACAATGGGGTCTTTTCTTTTCTCTTTCGGTGGTCCGGAACCTTGAAAAAGATTAAGATAAAGAGCCCCGTTACCAAGCCGAAAGGCAGATTGATGTAAAAGCACCACCGCCATGTGGCGTGATCCGTGAAAGCCCCTCCCATGCTGCATCGATCGAATCGTCAGAACTCTGCTACTATCGTGGATTCCCCGAGACGGGAGGTGAGAATCCAACTCACAGTGGTCCTGCCACGGATGCTATCCCATACATGGCTCCAATCAGACCCATATAAGCCGGACGTTGCGGCAGGGGCACCGTCCAACTCACGATCAGAATGGCCCCGGAAAATATTCCCGCTGCCCCCATGCCAGCAACCGCTCGGCCCAGAATCAATCCGACCGAGTTCGGCGTAATACCGCAAACGAAGGAGCCGAGTTCGAAGAGGAAAAGGGCGATAAGATAAATCCATTTCACCGAATAAAACGTGTAGAGCTTTCCGAAGATGAGCTGCAGTGAGCTGGTAGTGAGGAGATACGCCGCTCCATACCAGCCAACATCAGTAAGTGCATGGAACTGATCCGTGATCCGAGGAATAGCGGTTGCAATAATTGTGTTATCCTATTCAGTCAGCATGAACGCAACCATATTCGTGGATGGGGTAGACACTCGTACTAAAGCCATACAGAAGACCGAGAGGCAGAGGGCAATTGTGATCAGTGCTAATCGCCACTTTGCGGGATACTCATGCTCTTCCTCTGCCTCTTTCTCTGCTCCCTCCCCTTGTGCTTCTCCACGGGCATCCTCAAATTTGGCCCCGGGGTCGGGGGCGTCTTCCACAACCGTAGATGTCGTGATGGCAGATTGCTCCTCCGTGCACTTCTCCTTGGACTCCTCCTTCTCCAGGCCATGCAGGTCAACCGAAGGATTTTGCCCTTGCAGGACGCCGAACTTGTCCGACGTGTGGACGGCCGAGTCCACAGCTTCCAACATGGGTGGCTCGATGACGACCAGCGGTCGCGAGTCCGGAGTGAATAAGAGTGGGGGTGGGACGGGGCCAGAGGCATTCGATGTGACCAAAGCAGCATTCAAGATCGTGAAAACGTGGGGAAAGCCTGAGAAGTCCACGTTTTATCGCTGTCCTGGCTCCACAACACCGGATACCAGATAAATGAGGATAACAGTGAAAACTTCAGAAAGATTGATGGCTGACAAGACACAATCTCCGAAACCCCTGTCTCACCGTCGGCTCCCCGGTCCTCCGACAACCGGGGCCAATTAGGGATGGTCTGGCCTCGTATTGCACATCTGGCAAGGCGCGATCAGGGCTTTGGGAGTGAAATCAGGCTTAGCGCTATCGAGTTAGCGGCCCATGCCTCGCAACATCCCCTGCTCGGAGATGGCTTCATCCGAGATCCGCCAGGTCCTTGTCGGACATGGTGTCTATTCCCGTGTTCCGATTCCTCACCCTCAAGGCGGAAAATTGGCTGGAGTTCACCAATATTCTCCTCGGTCTTGATCTCACTCAGCGCAAGCGGGCGTTGTTTGAGCTTACCCACACGCGCAGTGCGATTAATATTTCTTCTCGAACTGAATTAGCTCCAAGATCTCGGAAGTATCATTCCCCATATTTTCTTTAACGTCTGGGGTATTTAAGAATCGACCCGTGGCGAATCGCTGAACTCCTTTGCCGCAACGGAGAAGACCGCATTGCGCAATAAATTATACACTATCATCACTTTCATGACTTAGACACCACTGTTTACTCCATATTCAAGGGATTTCATATGTTTCGAAGCTCAAAATCCGATTCAACGCCCCGATGAAAAAAACAAAAAAAAACCTCGAGCGCGGGAATACCGTAACGTCCCTAGCCACATGGGATCTATGTCTGACCCTTGAATCTGCCTCGTCCCCATCACATACAAGGCGCATTAGAAGTTCTACCACCCACCAATGGTCCGCGCATTTCCTCTGTGCCTCTAGAGTGATAAGGATACATGCAGGATAAAGTGCCCGGATGATGGTGATAGAGTGCAGCTGGGAAGCAAACCCCGAACAACATGGATTCAACGGACCAGTTCATGTCACTTCCATCTCCGCCAGTAATTCCAAGCGCCGATATCCCCTTCGTGACCTGATTAGGGCGGCTTGAAATGAGTTTGGTGTTCAAGATAACCCGGATGCCTGCTCTGGTAGTCTTTCTTGTACTAGTGAATTCCTAGAGACCTGGCGCGACGGAAAGCGTCAAGCTGGATACCATGCCTATAGCCTGGACGGTGTGCACAAGTGGCAGAGGCAACCGTTCACCGGGTTGAGCTTGATGAGAGCACCTCTCGTGGAAAGAAGACCGCCACTTCGGTGCTTCTCCCATGTGGTCGCCGCCTCCATGGCCGTAAGTAGATTATCCTGGCCGCTGGTGCTCTACGAACCCCCCAGGTTCTCATGCTATCTGGAATCGGCCCAGCTAGTACACTATCCAAGCATGCGATTCCAACGATGATTGACGCGCCAAATATTGGCCAAAGCCTGACGGACCATTTCGCGCTCTTTCAGCTATACAAGTTACGAAAGCCACTCGGGTTGGGGAGCCCGCTCGTCTTTGATCCCGCATTCGTGAAGGGCCTGCCCACATACATAGAGACCGAGGTGCCTCCTCCCGGGATGGTTGTACTGACACCCGAATCGTCGGACAGTTCGATTGAAGCTCAGATCCGTGCGACTGGTCTGGCCCACGCTCACCCGGCCGGTACAGCTGCGGTGGGCAGGGTAGTTGATTCGGATCTGTGTGTCTATGGAGTGGAGAATATTCGGGTTGCGGATGCGAGTGTGCCTCCGGTGAGCATCGGGGGCCACCCTCAGGCGACGCTTTATGTGGTTGCTGAGCAAGCTGTTGATATTATACTTCAGACCCAACAACGGAAATAAAGGACCGTGTATATAAGGTAAGGTTCACTGGGTTTGGAGACTCGTAGATCCAAGAGTAGAGTTAGAGGGTGATTGAATATACATCTCCACCAAGACTCGAAATCCCCTACCAATATAAAAGCGTCTCTTCTCCCTGTGTTCGATTAGTCCCTATTCATTACTTTAGGTATAGTATTGAAAGATAAAATAAACCCCTACCTAGCAGGCTGCAATGCTGCTGCTGGATGTCAGTGTGTGCTGTATGCGCAGTTGAAGGCCGGGTAAACATTTACCCAGCTGTCGGATCACTGGGCCATCTGGCTTATAGTATAACTCTTACTGCACTCTAACACCGTTCCAACACTTCAGTTCTGTTTTATGCTCTGATATATATGTCTGGAACTAGTTTCCATTAACCGAACTCAATGAAATCCATTATAAATTGGCAAAGAGGATCATCCACCGAAAAGCGACCGTGGATGACTCTAAAGAGGCACTCCCGCCGTTCCCATTTCTCGCCATCCCCAGCATACCAACACCCACAGATCCCAGTCAACTATCTTATCTCGAGAACTACGGCCTCTCCGAACGACTCCCAACAGATATCCGACGGGAAATTCTGGTGTTTGCATTTGGCAGCCGCACCCTCCACGTGGATTTAAGGTATGGTCCACCTTACCCGACCCAAGGTCAACCGCCGGATACTAGGAAGAGATCGCGGCCTGATCCCACGCAACGATCCACCTGGCGATGGTTTAGCTGTGAATGCCATCGCTGGACCAAGCTATCCGATGACTATGTTGCGTACGCCCCCCATTTGATGATCATTGTGTGCCGACGAGGCTATATTTGCGTGGATATAAGGAACCCCCCGTGCCTGCGGGCTGGTGATATGTTAACTAATATATCAGTGAATATATATATATATGCACTCCGCAGCCAATATGACTTTTACTATGTAATATATCAGGCCCTCATGGCAAAATACTAGTAATTATTATATCATTTCGCTCATCTCAATAATAGTGTTTTACGGCATCGAATCCGCCCCGAGCGGTATCACAGCTGAAGAACATTAGGATTTTGCCTCAATCACCCTTTCCCCCGTTCAGGGTTTGAAATTATAATGAAGAGTTGCATTCACCATTGGTTCCTCCCAACCCGGCACCACCTTCCTCAGCTCCTCCAAACTCTTCGTCAAACGCTTCAACCCCTCACCCAGCATGTCGAGGTCATATGAAAAAGTAATCCGGTACCAGCCTTTCTCATTTCCCTCCGCATAGTACGCATCTCCATCCTGGATAAATACCCCATTCTGGAGCAGGATTTGCTTGAACCGTGCTTTGACCTCAATATATGGTGTTGTCGCGTTCTCTGCGTACGGAAGGACCCGGGCCCAGACGAAGAGGCCCGCGTTGCTGTTGTGGGGGAACACAGATAAGCATCATCTAGCATTAATATCTATAAGAACTAGCACAGCGAGGAGAGCATGAGATACCTTGCCTGATAGTACTTGATATGCTGCTGATCTAGGTATGAAGTGAGATTATCATGGGTAACTTCCAGCCTCTCGGAGTTAAGGCGAAGAAGAGAATCGACGAAGGTGGTATTTTTCAGGACACGCGCCCACTGGTCCTGGGCTAGATATGAGGGCCAGGAGAATAAGCTGTTATTTATAAATTAGTTCTCTGTCTCTGCCTGAAGTAAGCAAAACCTACTTAACAGCCCCCGCGGCTTCAATAAGTGCCTTGTTGCGGGAATGCAGGGCACCTAAGCGGAACCCACTGGCTCCAAAGTCCTTACTCATCCCGTACATGACGTGGACTAGGTTCGGGTTAATCACATCAGATAAATCTAGGGATAGAACAGAGCTGAATGTTGTGGCGTTTGGAGATGCTTTGTTTTTGTATACTGAGTTAGAGTAGATTTCATCGGATATGAAATGAAGATTATGGTCGCCGCAGAAGCGGGCGATTTCTCTCAGAGTCTCCTTGGTCTGTGGAGAAGAAAACGTGTGGTAAGCCTGGGTGCGTGGGAATTCAGGTAGGCAACATCACATACATAGCAGTATCCTAATGGATTATGTGGGCTGTTGAATCAATCAGTTAACCAGATAGTTCAGGTAAATTGGAGGGAACAGTTATAAAGGGGATATATGTGTCATACTTGGTAATCATGACTCCTCGGACCTTGACACCGCGCTCTGCGTACTCATAGAAAGTCCGATTTAGGGCTTCTACGTTTGCAGCCGCGCCCTGTGTCTGATCAAGTGAGTACGTTTGGTTATCCCATCTGAATGAGGCCGGAAGAAGCTGGGCTGAACTGCGGAGCTTTAAATCCGTGGGGAAATTATTATACAACGGCCGGGGAATAATAATACCCTCGTTTTCCTGGCAGGTACACCATGCGAGTGAGTCAATTAGGGATGTTATTCCTGATGCGACAACTATTTCGTCTTCTGCAACAGGCTCGCGGGCGTGGAATCGGGTATTGAAGAACGGGGCTAGGGCTTTTCTCAGCCGAGGGGAACCCGCTGGACCTTGTCCGTAGGTCATTTGCGCGAGAGGATCGATAGTAAACTATAAAACATTGGAAATTAGAAATGGCATTATTGGAGCTTGGATTAGGGATGGGAAAATGGCAAAACTGACGTTATTGACTAGATAACCCTTTAGCTCCTCGTGCGTGAGGAAGTTCTCCGCGATACCCAAGTTGATGCTACAGCAGAGATTAGGCAAGTGTTTTGCTTGAAGAACTGGGAGAGCACTCACATTCCATCTGGAGATTTATCCTTGTCGTACGGTTTGGAAAAAATCGTTCTATTGAGGTCTCTCCAGCCTGCGCCCTCTTCAATGGCCTGGAGCCCACGTGGTGAGAGATACGGAAGCAATTCGGTGTAATTCAACCCAACATCCTGCCCATACGAGGAAAATACAAACAGGAATATGAGGGCCTTTGTTAGGATCATTTTGTAGACACCTGACCAACGTATTGTCGAAAGTTAACTCTAGAAATTAAGGCCAAATATTTATTTTAAACCTAGTTGTGCTGCCAAATTTTACGTTGCATTGAGCCGACGGGGAGAGCGACAGGCAACGTTGCAGCGGCAGCCATATTGGATTGATGACGCCACCACTGTGCCTTATCCGTGACTGGGGAAGTCTTGTTCATTACCGCGACTGAGCGAGCGTGGCAGGATAGAAGGCTTTTTTACTACCTGAGTAGTGAGTGGTCAAATGTCCCAGTTGGTGCTGAGAGAGACCCTGTCGGCTGTAGTGCGCGGACGTAGTGCCTCAGGCACCCAACGGGCCGCGAAGGTGATAATAACGTTGCTATACAATATTCTAGATATTTCCGTTGGCATACGGTTTTAATTCTATTGATATTTTGGTATTGGCTGCTCTGTAACACGAAATACGGAAAGTGAGGCTCCAATCTGACCATATATCCACTTAGCCACTAGTGTGTATATCATCGCTAACGAGCACAGCAGGAAATCCCTGGACTACAGAGTATGTCGGAATCGTATGGTTGTCGATAGCCCGACTAGCACTTATCAAAGACCTCGATTAGCCAACAGACTTTTGCATTAGGATATGACTGGCTGAGGCGGCGCCTTAGTCCAACACAAACCGCGGTGTGAATGGAGGGTAGAGTCTAGGGCGCAGCGATTGAAGGGGGACCTCTTGGCTTTTTCCCCTCCTCATATACCTTCTTTCTCGTGTAGCTGGAGCTTCTCGGCTTGGCAGGTCTGTCTCTGGGCATCATGTTACGTCGTTATATCTTCACGTATTCTCAAGTCATCTGGCAACTGGAGGCTCTTGCTTTTAATCCACGCCGCCACTAACCCTAACTGAGGAGTGTGCTAATTAAATAGTCCAAATTACTTTGAATCCCAGACTTTATCGCAGCCTGGAATATGTAGGGATCGCCGGCGCCAAGGCACTGTGGGATTCCGCCTTGGTGTTGGTTGGATGTTAGTTAGATATTGATTGGATTCGTATAAAAACCAACACACCCCCCGCAACCCCTCCGACCACTTTCCACATCTTCAAACAAATCCAATGCGATCCATCCAAATATCCTAACCCACAAATATATGGATCTTAATGACTTCAAGCCCTCAAGAAAAATTTCTAGATCCACAAGCCTAAAGTGGAAGGTCATTCGGTTCCTCGACAAAGCCAACATCTTCAGCCGCCTCCTCGAGCAAGCAGCCACCAACGGCCAAATCAACCGGGTCAACTTTATCCTCACCCTCCGCCTCGCCCGCCCAGACGGAATCCCACGAAGAGACAGTCCCCTCTTTCTGGCCGCTCTGAAACACGACGTCAACACCGTCCGCCTCCTCCTGAACCCAGGAGCGGACCCAAACCGACGATCCCACGGACAGCGGCCAACCGGGGGGTGCGTAATCTTCGACTGGCCCATCGACGATCCCTTCTCTACGCCGCTGCATGCAGTCGCAGGGTTCGATCAGTATCAAGGACTCGCGAGCGGGTATGACACGTGGAGCGAAGACGAGATGGTGCGGGCGCGGGAATGCTGTCGGTTACTTCTAGAGGCAGGGGCCGATATCCACGCAACGGGCCACTGCAGCCACACGCCGTTGCATTTCAGCATCGTGTCGAATCTGGTCAGAGTCACAGAATTGTTGCTGGAGAATGGGGCGGACCCGTGGGCGCAACAGAGGGGCAGTACATGGCTAAAAGCATCGTCGGGTTACTGCTGGAATACGGCGCTGATCCGGATATCACGGACCGAAATGGTATAACGCCGAGGGACGAGGGAAAGGATGACCCGGACGTAGCTGATATGCTTGCGCGTCATGGAGGGAAATAGTAGTAGTTAATCAGTGGAATGGTTTAAGGGCAACAAGGAATATAACTACACATACGGAAGGTTTATGATCTGCTATTATAGCAAGGCTGATCCCGATATTGTTCATTCATGAGCACAGCAACTGTGATACCTATTGGTAGTATTCTATTTTTACCTTTTTATGGGGACCTACTGATGGTGCTGAATATTGTTGCCATTGGAGGCATAATCTCTGATCACAAACAGATGCAAGTACAATCCAATTCTCAGAGACTTTTAGCATGCAACTTGTTCCATAACCCTAGTTTTGTACCTGAATAGCTCTAATCCTATCCTCTGCTTCCACTGATATATCTTCCTCAGATATTAAACCACATACCTCCCCACCAACGATCCATCCGGCGTCCACGACCCAACAAATCCCTCCTGACTGCGCACCTCCTCCCCATCGCCCAATCTCAGCACCACCTCAACCCCCCTCGCACACATCCCGTACGCCTGCAGATTCTCCGTCCTCCCCTCAACCCAATGAATATACTCCTGGCACGTATAATTATCATCCACACACGGCTGATAGCCGGGCCCACTAAAGAACACCCACGACGCACTCCCATAATAATAAATATCGCTGCCCCCCTGAATATAATTCGACAACCCCATCCGACACCGCTTCTCCTCCTCCCCGCACCAGCTGTAATCCGGATCCCCCCACCCTTCCACCTCAAGCGCCCACGGCTCCGGAACAATCTGCGCTGTATTATCGCCCTGCTCGTAGTTCGTCTCCGTCTGTAGTAGGGCAACGAGCACGTTCTTCGCTTCCCGGAGATTTAGCTGGTAAAGCCACCAGTGCTCGCTACCTAGACCGTAGAGCCAGGTCCCCGCGTCGGTTTCGACCAGTGCCCCGCCCCGTCCGGCGATGTGGCACCCGCCCTCGAATTCCTCGGTGATGTGGTCCGCTACCCAGTTCCAGACGTTTTCGATGTAGGCACTTGAGCCAGGGGCGAGGTGCAGGCCTAGGAAGACGGCGCGGCATTCATTGCTGGGGTCCGTGCAGGAGTTGGTCAGACCGTCCGCGCCGCGGGTTCCGCCGATGAGAAGCGCGGAGTTCCAGAGTGCAACGTCACCGGGGATGCGGCCCGCTGCGTGGACTTGCATGAGGATGGCGCCGGGGAGGACATCGGAGACGGTCACGCGGATATCTTGGATGTGGATACGCCCGATATCGCCGGGTGCGCCGAGCTGGACGACGGGTTGGGGGTGGGAAGAGTCTTTGAAGAAGTCTCCGCCGGCGGAAATGGTGGACCAGGCCTCGCCGATGATTTGGGAGCCAACGGGGACGAAGACGGTGGAGTGCACCCGGTAGTCGCCGTAGGGGAGGTAGAGGATCTTGTTGTGGTCTGCGGCGTACTGGAGGATTTTGTTTAAGGCGGGGGCGTCGTCGATGGATGCGTCGCCTAGGAGGAATACTCCGCCGTTTTGGCGCGGGTCTTTGGCGTTGATGAAGCTGTGGACCGAGAGGTTGGCGTAGTTGGGGGCTGGGACGGCGGGATAGCGGCCTCCGGGGGCGAGGATTTGGGGGCGTGGTGGAACGGGGGAGGAGTCGTTTCCGTAGATGGGGGTGCGGCCGACGGTGTTGCCGTAGGAGAATGTGTTGACGTGTCGTGCGGGTCCTAGGGCAACACCACTGGGGAGCTCGACGATGTTGCTATTCGTGTCTTTGTCCAAGTTGTCGATGACGACTGACGGGGTGGTGTTGGAGTGGAAGGTGACGCCGGACTGGATGGACCGGGCATCGACCAGCGCGACGAAAGGGTTGTCACCGGCACCCTTCAGGCCGGTATTCTTCACGGCGGTGCCAACATGATAGAAAGTGGGATTGAGGAGGGTGATGGTGTATCCGCCGCTGATGTACATTCCAACCGCGTTTTTGTGGAAGTAGATGTTCTTGAAGAGGGCCTGTTGGTGGCCGTCGTGGTGGATTCCGTACTGCTCCGGTAGTCAGCAAGCGATCATCATACCCAGGTAAATAAAGGGGAGGAGAGAGAACAGACCTGGCCATGTTCGATGTGGACATCAGACACAGCGAGGGTTGAACCGCGTCCCAGCCTGATTCCGCTGTGTCCTTTGCCATGATGGGCTTCGGGCATAACGATCTTCATATTCTGCAGCTGAGCGACCTGTGCCACGCCCCAGTAGAGAGCAGTAAAGTTGCTCTCTTTTCACACTCGTCAGCGGATGGTATGAAGAAGTCAGGAGGCGGTATACTCACGACAGTCAATATTGGTGGTGTCGAGCACGAGGTTCTTCAGACCCACAGCAAACGAGATCTCCCCGGATAGGCCTGTTGTCGGATCCTGGCCTGCACGATCATTAGGACATGATAGCCTGGATCATCCAAGGGTCATACCGTTCAGCAATGTGCCTCCAATAAACCCCTCTGCGGCCTTGAGTACTGGTGGCTAATTCCCGTCAGCATTCTATCAGTCCCTTGCAAGCAAAGATGAACATACATTAGTAGCATCCCCCACCAAAATGGTGTCAGTCGTCATATTAATCGTTTGCCTCACTTCATACGTTCCCGGTGGGATATACACAACCTGCATTCTCATCAGCATGAGTCACCCTAACTCTCATCCCCCAAAAAAGGCCAGACTTCATACCCGAGGCTGCGATGCAAGCCATGATCCCTGCCGCTTAGTGCCATTATGCGACGACCTCAGGTCAATGGCCGCCTGGATCGCCTCGCCATTATGTGCCCGCGCCTCCATGAAGACCTCGTACGTGGCGCGGTCATCGAGATGGGGGGCGTATCCCCTACTGGGACCGATGTGGTCCATGTTCGCATACCAGAAATCGGAGTCGTGGTGGTGATGGTGGCTAGGCCACCAACGTGCTTGGCCGGGTGTGGCCAGGGCCAGGACGGCGGCCCACAGGGTGGATTTGAGCATGATACTACGGGGACGGAAAGAGATGGCGATCGAGGCCTTGTCTGGTACAGGGAATAAGGGGACGCTGGTCTGGAGAGAATTGGTGGCATTTTATACTTGAATGATTTACTTCTACTGAAAGCTGGGGTAGCTAAGCCCTAATGCTGCACATCCGCGATGGAGAACGGAAAGGGATCGGAGAAAACGAAAAGGGAAGGAAATACGGAGGAGACCGCGGAATATCGCATTTGTTCCTGCAGTAAGAATGGTTGAGAGAGGAAGCAGCCCTGACGATCTCGACGCTAGGGTTTGATTTAAATTGCAATGTGCATCATTAAACAATTCAATGAGGAACAAGTGGATACCCACCATGGACTGAGGGTACTTTCTTGCTACTTAAAGATCACCGTTATTCCCCACACTCCGCAAAGCCGTCATCGTGCCTCCCCAGAGCTTCACCAGCAGCATAATCTCCGAAGTATCTCCACCAAACGGGGAAACTGTGCGCAGACAGCGAAGGTAAGAAGTAACGTCGAAATTTCTAGGCAGATATTTAATTACTCCTCAACAGCCACGGTCGAGAAAACCGATGTCAACTGCGGCGGCCAATACGCTGCCACCGCATCCCACCTCGTTTACGTCAACAGGGGACTTATTTGAAAGAAACAGTGCATCTCTTACTAATGAACTACTCAAGAGTCTCCTTTCAAACCTCATCATATTGCATCACACAATCTGGATGCATTTCGCTTTGGTGCTCGGTAGTGGTGGCGTTGTGCCAGGAACCCCAGATAGCAGAGAAACAATGTAGAAATCTTTCTGGCTTAAATTTTTAAATATCTAGTACTTTTGTCACCTTCATTACATTTATTCCCCTTCTAAGAATGCTTCTTGACAATTAGTCTCGATTTCCGGCCCAACACTCCCTTACATATTTTCCCATCGAACGGTAGACAGTCTTTCGAGATTCATGTTTTGGTCGCCTTTTTTGCACCCCGCCTAATTTTATGAATTTAAGATAATAAGGGATACTAGACGAGAATGATGTTTTTGAGAAATAAATATGATTTCATTGAGCAAGATAAGTCGTACTTCGATGGTCAAATTGTAAGTATTCTGGACATAAGCTGCATAACTTTTACTCATTATGCTGATTGGCTACCAGTCTGAGAACATTGCATTTCTGACGTCTTACATAATCAATGCAGACCTTCAATGAGGACCAGGTCCCTCTCGAATTAATATATTTGAACCAGTAATAATGAAGAATCATTCCGGAGTTAACCATGATTGTGATGGTGTATCTTGGTAAGCGCTCTCAAGTGTGTTACTGATTTGGCACTTTGCAGTAGCATCGCCGCTAAGGGCGTGGTGCGCCGTGAATGCATAAAGGTCGTCAAGCCCCCAGCATTTCTTTGTGACACATCTGCCATTCTCTCCGCATCAAAACCCCAACCTAGGGGCTCTAGTCAGTTTCAGGAGTTACTCGCCATGACCACCGAGGACAAAACCCAATACAACAAGTTTGCCGCCAAATACACCTCCGTTGTAGACCTGCCATACTTCCAGCTCGAGGCCGAGTTCGTCCGTCTCGCACTGGGTGACTGCAGCGGCCTGACCGTGCTTGACCTAGGAGGGGGCAGCGGGATCCATGCCCGCGACGCGATCGATGCCGGAGCCGCTCGAGTTGATGTCGTCGATATTTCCTTCGAGATGCTGCGGGAGGGAGCGGCAGCAGAAGCAGCACTTGGCCGGTCAGACCGCATTCGCTGGTTTCAAGCGGACATAACGCAGCCTCTCATTAAACAGGTTCCACGGGAGGGCCCGCATTACCAGGATGGCTACGATATCGTCATGGTTAATTGGACTTTCAACCATGCTACCTCGATCCAAGACCTGCGGGCGATGTGGACGAACGTATCTTCAAACCTGAAGCCTGGTGGGAGATTCCTTGGTGTTAGGGTGCACAGTGTTTATCCTGCATACATCAGTTATGGGAAATATGGGATTAAGTTCACCGACGTTGAAGAAATCCCGGATGGGATAAAGTATTGGGTGGAGGCTGTTGTGGAGCCACCGCTTGGGTTTGAGGGGACGGCGATACAAACGCCCTCGGTCACCGACAACATTGCTAGTGAGCTTGGGTTGATCGATTTGCAGCTGCTGAACCCGGAGGACACAGAGGTGGTCCAGAAGGACCGGGAGTTTTGGGCTGAATTCCTCAAGGATCCATTCTTTGGCATGGTGACTGCCCGCAAGGCCTAGTTTAAGTATAAATAGCCGCCATGCGCACCCTATGAACGTCCAATACATTGCCATGACCACAAACCGGGCAGCATTGGGAATTGAATTATCCAATCCTGTCTTATCTCTAGGGCGGGGTTTCCCCTCTGACTGCAGGACGCCAACGCGGGTCAATCACGTCCTAAATGGCGCCATGACCAACCAGCATACCCCTCCCTCACCACACCCATCTCGATGAGGTAGAAAAGATGACTCTTGATAGCAATATCGGTAGCTTGTTTAAAATTAGTAGAACGAGCACTAAGATAAGGGTTTGATAAGCAGTGTCTTTCAGAGACTCTACGTGATTCGCCGACAAGCTATGAGTGAACGAACTGGTGTAGCCAGGCTGCGGGAGCTGTCTGTCATCATAGTTCGCACCAGGAAGTTCCAGTTACAAAGTGCCATACCCCCCATTGGAAACCCCGGTGTTAGCCTGGTTCTTGTACAGTGTCCCCTCCGTACCAAAGGACTTGACCACATTGACCACAAAGGTATCCAGTTCATCTCGAGGCGAGGCGCCGGCGTTTTGCAATACATATGTCACAGCATCCGCGGCCGACAGGGTAGCAAGGGCCAGTGAATCCGACGCCCACGGTGCAGAGAGCACAACCGAAGATCCGACCGTATTATACGCCGCACCATTCAAAGCGCCATCCTTATTACTGTCGAGATAATTGCCGGACGCATATACGCTTTGACCCGAATTCATCTGGTAATATGTGTCGGAAGCACTGGTGGTACTGGGCCCCGTGATGAAGTAATTATTGATGATATCATGGGAAAAGTCCCCGCCTGTGTTGGCTGCGGTGTAGGCGGCCTGGAAGTTGTAGACTACATTGTTGATATACTGCGTGTTGTCCTTGGAGAGCGGCTGGCGGTTGTGTGCGCTCACCCACAGGTTGCGATAGAAGGTCGACGGGCCCGTTTCGACATGCGCTCCAAACTGTTGCCCGATCGGCAAGGCAATGATGGAGTTGGAGACAGTGATGTTCACGGCACTGACGGCGTCCACCGAGTCCCATTGGCCGTACTCGATGGAGCAGTGGTCGAGGATGACATTGGTCGCCTTCCCCATGTTAAAGGCGCTTTTGCCGGTATCGGAATCTAAAGTTCCCTGTCGCATGCGCAGGTGACGGATGATGATGTTGCTTTTGCCGCTGGCTGACACCTCGCCGCCCATGATGCCGATGCCATTGCCTGGTGCGGAGTCTCCGTTGATGGTCAGGTCGCTCGACAGGGAGACTGCGGACGACAGTTGGATGTAGCCACTGACGTCGAAGACGATGATCCGATGGGACGCGCTGACGGCGTCGCGGAATGAGCCACTCCCTGAATCATCGAGGTTTGTAACGTGCACTGTCGTGCCGCCGGTGCCTCCGGTAGCAATGGCCCCAAAGCCCACTGCCCCATCGAATGCTAGGGCGGCAGCTACCGGGGACAGAGCACCTATTGTGAAGAGGTAGGGTTTCAAAAGACGCATTGTAGACAGATGGGAGGAATCTAGCAGGAACAAGAGCAGTGGAATCAGAATCAGGGGGTTACCAACATTTGCTTATAGCTGCCCAGTGGATCGCAGAACCAAGAGACCTCCGGAATACCCAGACGGTCCTTCAGAAGATTAAAAGCGGGGGACGCGACGCTTGGATCGCCATCGTCCGCGTTTGTCCACCAATCTCAGCACGGCCCCATTCAAGACAACCAGTGGGCGACTCCCCATGGGGTTAATGGAAACAAGCCACTGATCCACAGCAGGTCTGCAGGAGACGAGGATAAGCATCCTCAGACACAAAACAAGTCCCCGCTAAGCCCACGTCATGGTGCTTGTCTTGCTTGGCAATATTCCGCCAAGGAAAAACTGATATCTCCTGTTAGTATATACTCTACTCGACGCAAGAACTGTCAGCTAGGAGGCACTGGTTAATCCTTCCTCCTATCAAACATCTAGCCAAAGATAGACGGCATAACTTAACCCTCCCCCCATCCAAACCCAATATGCAGTGACTGTGGCCCGCTTGGGACGAAGGGCTTCGGGGCGAAGCCAGCATCCCCAAGTGTCAGCCTGGTGGGAACACTCAGAGCTGAACATACCTCATCGGTGGACAGGAAAGGATAGTTAAAGAAGTGAGTGCACTGTAGGAGGTATTACATTATCTGTCTGCTCTTGTCTTCTCTTGTCCATAGCGAGAACTGCTCATTACTATGCTCAATTATGTGAGATCCGAGATCGCTCGTTGGGCATTAGGCCCTTGTAATTTTTTGCAAAGCCTCAAGAGCTTCCAGTAGCCTTCTCTACCTCGTTCAAGCTTTCCTTGCACCGCCACTGCGTCTGTAGGAGAAGACAAGGCATCAGGCAACTTTTCGCGCGCCTCTTCCTGATCTACTGTAAAAATTCAAGATAAATTCAATCCGAATTTTCCGCTTTCTTGGATTTGCGCTAATTATGCAGACCGGCGGATCGATCGGTCATAGCTTCCGGGGTGATTGTACAATCCCTGAAGACTTCCTGGAATCGGGGGATTCAGGCTGGCGGATCCGGCAACCTTCATCTGTCGGCCCACACTGTTAGCGCCTCCCCAGCAGAGTTTGCATTGCTCACAGGGCCGCTGGGGTTCAATCGCGACTCGATCGCTGCTACGGAACCCGGTGACGTGCTCGTCAACGGCAACCACGTCGCCGGCACCTTCGTGGCCCATGAGTAGGGGTGATTGCGTTTTGAACATGCCGTTTCTCCCGCTTTCGTAGTAGTGCATGTCGGATCCACCTATCCCGGTCGCTCGGATGCGGGTTTGCACTTCGTTGGGGCCTGGTGGTTGCGAAGGGCTCATTCCTAGGCGCATGTCGTGAGCGCCATGGCGAATGGCTGCCTTGTGGGAAGGGAGAGGTGAAGACATTGTGGGCGGGTACTGTGACGTGATAGAGGGAAGAAATCGTAGCGTTTTGGGTTGATATTTCACCTACTTGAGGAAATTATTTTGATATTATAAACTGATGGTGTTGCATCCATGAACCCACTGTGGATCATATCCCCAACGTTCTGGACAGGGAACGAATCGAATCTGATAATCGACAAATCGCACCTGTGGATTCATCGCCCATAGCCACAGCCTATATCGCTTGGCCTGGGGGAAGGATACTGGCACAACCTGAAAACAATATTATTAAATTATGGTCCGAGAGTATGTTTCGGCGAGTCCTGACTTGGCATTGCCGAATACGAAGCGTCGGCTGGGCTGTCCACTCCTGCCCTGGACATGGACCGGCCGAGATGGACATGGACGTGCCGAGGAACGACGATCCTCAACAAGCATCCTACGCCTCTTCGTGTCTTCCCCACACTTTCTTCACTCGCGACCCGGGGTTTGAAATGGAACCGGGGTGCACAGCTGAGTAGTGAATCCGGGGAAGTATCTCAGGCCATCCCGTAGTGTGGATCCCATAATCCCTTTGCTGCGGGGGTGGTCTCCTTCCATGATGTGTCCTTAGGAGTACTTGAAGGGCACGGTGGACTTGTGTCGACTCCGGCTCTCTCAATTCTTCTAAAATTCTCCTCTCGGTACCTGCTCGACATCATGTCAAAAAACACCCCTCCCTCCCCAGAATTCTCGCCAGAAAAGGCAACCCATGATGGTGAAAAAGTTGAGATTGATACCGTCCACGCGGACGAGGCCATGCGGGTCCTCGCCACTTATACCGGGGACGAAGAATGGACAGAGAAGGAGGAGAAACTCGTCGTCCGCAAGATCGACCGCAAGCTCCTCCCCATGCTCTGTCTCACTTATGGCCTGCAGTACTACGACAAGGCCATGTTCTCCCAAGCTGTACGTGGTTTTTCTCTTTGACCTAGAATTCACTATCGATCACCTGCTAATAACAAGCGTGCAAATAGGCACTCTTCGGCCTCCGCGATGATCTAGAATTGATGATCAGTAACCGGTATTCCTTCGCTGCAGCCATTTTCTATCTTGGTTTCATCTGCGGGGCATATCCTGCCATGATGCTAGTTCAACGGTTCCCCATTGAGCGTGTTGCGGCCGGCATTGTCACGCTATGGGGCGTCTGCTTGATTCTCACGCCGGCGTGCTCCAGTTATCAAGGTCTTTACGCGCAGAGGTTCTTTTTGGGCCTGTTGGAAAGCGGGGTGAGCCCCATGTTTATGATCATTGTCGTAGGTTGTTGCCATATCCCTCGGCAGTTGCCCTACTAAAGGAAAGGAAAATAGGGAAGTTGGTACAAGAAGAACGAACAGGCATTGCGAATGGGGTATGTGCTTCAGTCTTTGATGGGCAGACAAGGATAAGTACTGACCAGTGCAGTGTCTGGTATTGTTTTACGGGCTACGTCTCCATATTCTCGCCCCTGATCAACTACGGCCTGGGCCATCTGAAGGGCTCCCTATCCCCGTGGAGATACATGTATCTCTTTTCCGGGGCCCTGACAATTCTCTGGGGCGTGGCCGTCCTGCTGCTCCTCCCGCCCGATCCAATTCGTACGCGTGGATTTACCGAGCGAGAGCGCTATATCAGTGTCGCTCGGATGCGCACAAATAACTCGGGCGTCAGAAACACGCATTTCAAGCCCGGTCAAGTGCTGGAGCTGCTCCTTGATATCAAGTTCTGGCTCATATTCTTCACTGCCTTTTTCTGCATGATTGGTAATGGACCGGCAACAAGCTTCGTCCCCATCATCATCAACTCGCTTGGCTTTAATACCCTCACCTCCCTCCTGTTGGTCATGCCGGCAGGTCTATATTCAGGTACCCTACAGCTACTCGTGCCATATGCGGCCTACAAATTCGGACATGTTGGCATTCGCTCGTGGCTGGTTGTTCTTTGTCAGTTGCTCACCACGCTGGCGGCCCTGCTCCTGCTCCTACTGCCCATGTCTCAAACGGGCGGTATGCTCTTAGGATGCTATTTGGTTCAGTCGGTGGGGGGAGCATACGCCGTTCTCATGGGACTGCAAATTGCCAATATTGCAGGGTATACCAAGCGATCGGTTGCGGCATCCGGAATCTATATCGGGTACTGTCTTGGTTGGTGGAATCTTCCTTCCTTCGCTCCGTTTTCCGCGGCGGGCTTGAATTAAATAGTTCCTGTCCGTCCCAACAGGTAAAGCTAAAGGGCAAAGCTAACGGGGTACAGGAAACTTCGTCGGGCCTCTCGTCTTCGCGGAAAAGGATGCCCCACGCTACGTCCCGGGGTTCATCATCGTAATCGTGACGTCGGTGATGGCCGCGCTGTTGGTCGTGGTGTATCGCTACCTGTGTGTTTGGGACAATCGGAAACGGGACCAGAGCGGCGTCGCTGAGGGGTTTGGGAATGCATACCAGGATGATCTGACGGACAAGACCGTGAGTTGGTGGTTTCCCTGTCATGTTCTGGAACTCTGGCTAACTTTAGGGATCGACGGCAGAACCCGGAGTTCCGGTATATTCTGTGATGGACCGCCTGTGGAGAGTCAAAGGGGTTGGTAGGGAGATTGACTGGTTTCAATCCGAGATATCCGTGTATTGTGCTTCTACTTTAGTCCATGTTGCTCCCCAGAAAGGCACAAATTACTACCTCGTGCCATCTATCCCTGTGTCAATCAGCTGGCTCAGCGGGGAGTCGACCAACCCCCATATCTCCCGCGAGGTTCGGAGAAAGGACGAGAAGGGAAAAAATAAACATCTCTACTTAGTTTCTAAGTTGATTATATGAAGACAGCATTTGCTAGTCCTTCCTTAGATAGAGTTTCTCAATATATTTCTCCCTATGGCAAAATATATTCTACTATATGTGACAGGTAGGGTGAAAGTGCCACCTTGATTTCTTGGGTTCATCCTTCAACACCATATATCATATGCAACATTTCTCTAGCTGCTGCATAACACCCGAATCAAACGCCATACATAGTTCTGTTGCATCGACTGTATTCCTCTTCAAATCCAAACACCTCTTTACAACATCCCGGTAGATATCCCCCACATAAAAGGCAAGCTGATCCACCAATTTGCCCAGGTTGTCGTGAAACTCGCGGGTGCCACTCCCGCCTCTTATCTGCCTGGCAGAGCGCCAGTATCCGAGCTCAAGGAGAACGACTCCCAATCCATAGAGGTCCATTGCTGCGTTCCACTTGCCAGTCTCTATCTCATCCGAATCTCTCCACGGTATGTAGAGATCCCACTCGTTTGAGGATGCGAGTTTGGTGGAATGCATCTGCACAGCCTGGGGTCGAGCTTCCGAAACTCCAGCCAAGTAGGGTGTTTTCATATCTTCGTTGAAGAAGAGTATATTGTCACTATTGATAGCACGGTGCAGGTACTCGACGGACATGAATTTGCTATACAGCCTGGCGAGGCGTAGGCCGAGATTTAAACGTAGCGACAGGGACGGCTTTTGACTACCACAAGAGAGATACCAATGTAACGAATGGGGGGGTTGTGTTGAGTTTGGAGGATATTCAAACACTAGTTCGATGCTGTCAAAGTCGGAATACTGTGCCTTGACCCAGCCCACGCATTTGAGTACTCCGAAGTGAGATTCGGATGAGGACGCGGGTCCATCGTCGAAACTATCCATCAGTTGTAGTGATTGAACAAGGTGGTTCAGTCGCTGTGCCACTTCTGGTGCAGACGAGGTGGTAGTGAAGGCCGTGCGGGTCTCAATCAATACTGAGCGTGGCAGAAGAGAGGGATCGCTCAGATATGCTGTCGTGAAGGGGGAGTCGTTCCCTTTCCGCCTCATACTAAATTGAGGACCGACGATTTCGAAGTCGCGGAGACGCTCATGCTACAGGGAATTAATGGAAAGTCAAACACAAAGGGAAAAAAAGACCCTTGATTAAGCCTTTAGATGCCAACATACCCGGTCAATCCCCGTAACGGCAGCCCTAAGCTTAGCGGCCGTTTGAAGAAACGTATAGCCACCTGCTGCTGGAGAGCCACGGATAGCATCAAGCTTTTTCGGGTCAGCTCGCAGTAAAATAGCGGCTATCATGGCCTCTTGTCTAGACGATGACGACCTATCCACGAACCTTTCAAGGCCCGCGTTCAGCTTAGAGAGTCTTTCCACGATTTGCTCTAGAGTGCCCTTTTCCGCGACAGCCCACGTCACCGATCTTCGGAGCTTGAAGCCAGTTTCAGGATGCTTGGGCTCATATTTGCGCAGGATCTGGTCTGCTTCCGCGAGCGAGTGTTGTACCTTTGCGAGGACTCTTTTAATAACATCTTGGTAAGAGCTCGAAGATTCCAAATCCGAATCTAAATTCAAATTCAGATCCCGCATGGAGATGTCGAACAACCTAGTCCTGTCCGCCTGGAGGTCCGACCTGCAAAGCTTAAATCGCCGTTTTTCAATTTCAAATAATAAAGCCAGATTTTCGCAATCGGCAGGGTAATTCCTCGCGTCGGATACACGGCGATAAAGGAATAGGCATGGCTCGAAGAGGGCGACAATACCGACACTGAGGGAAATAGGTTCAACAGCCATGCCGGAGAGGGAGAAATCAGAACGAAGGGTGATTTGAGAAAACAACAGAACGAAAACAGAGACAATCGAGGCACATATATTCCAGAGGGGGGCTAGATCTAGTCAAAGACAGCCAGGAAAAGCGGGCGCCTTTTCTTTATCCCCTGTAGCGTGGCGGAGCAGTGCGCTGGCAGCTTCGTATATGCAAGGCTGTATGTGCCTGATGGCATTTATGTCAGCGCAGCCTTTCGCGCGAATTGCTCCGCTACGCCCTAACTTGGGGGTATCTATTAGCCTTGTCGATCCAAGGCTGGATTAGGGCGTGGCGGAGCAACTCGCGCGAAAAGCTGCAGCGCGTTCGCAGACAGCTCCACGGACATAAATGCCCCTTGACATCCAGGAAGCCGATAGCAGAGCTTCTTTAATGTGTCCTCGCTATCGCTACTACTTAATACAAGTAGACCATCCATAAATGCGGTTTCCCCTGGAGTCCGAGTTCCAGCAAGTCGAGGAGGGCTCATCAGCCGGGCCCGACAGCCCCTCGCCCGCCAAGCTCGACTTTGCAGCGATTTGTACCGTCATCTCGGCTATATATAGTGGCGATGCCAAATACTACGACTTTTCAGTTCTAGATGGCAATCCTACCGAGCGGCAGGTTCAACGCCTCGGGGAAGGGAGCGTGTTTGCCGTCCATAAGGCCGATATTCGCCACAAGGTGGCATCGTGGACGGACCTTGGAATATTCGAGTCAGAGATCCGCAATGCCGTGTTCAAACGGACTGAGTCGCTCTTTGATTCCTCTGGTCGTAGCCTGCCGGGAAAAGAGGCTAAGATCCAAAGTTTCATGAAGGAAATCCAAATTCTTTCACACAAACCACTCAGTTTACATCCAAATATCATCAAGCTCCAAGGGATAGCGTGGCATTGTGAACAGTTCACTGAGTCCCCCACTGTACAACCTCAGATTGTCCTGGATGCGGCAAATACAACACTGCGGTCAATTCTCGATAATGACCTTCCCTTCGAGACTCGACTACAGCTTGCTATAGACATTGCCAACGGGGTCCATGCGCTCCATCATTGCGGAGTCGTTCATGGAGACATCAAGCCGGAGAACATTCTCCTCAAGGAAGAGTCTGTCCCGGGCACAAGTGGCAGACCTTCCAAGCAATATGCGGTCAAGATTGCAGACTTTAGTCACTCGCTAATACTAGAAGACGTGCCACGCCGGTACAATATCGGCACCAAGGGGTATCAAGCGCCAGAGATGCAAGAAGGCATGGTTATCGACAACCCGACCGCCCTTGACCTGTGGGCATTGGGAATCACGCTGTGGGAAATCTTTGGCCGGAGTGGAATCGAGAGAGAGACGACAGCCCTTGACTGGGAGGTTATAGACGAGACCGAGAGACACCCATTGCTCATCGAAGCCCTCACAGACATCGCGGTGAACTTTGAGGGCATTGCTAATGAGGAGAGGAGAACTCATGTTAGCGGATTGGTGCGCGCAAGCCTTTCGCGGCGGCCAGAAAAACGGGACCTTGCCACTATCCAAAGAGCCCTAGACGAGCTCTTTTACAATTATGAGGAGGCAGAGAACGAAATTCGGACGTACGTCACTATTCTTCAGCCCAGGCATAAGAGCACCAGCTAACATTTACGCGAAGTGTCATGAGACCCGAGAGGCCCAAGATGCCTTCTAGAGCCCCTCTCGCCGAGATAAACACTTCGTCAATAGTACGTGTTTCTAGGAGGATGAATGTCGTTACGTCTGGCTGATGACTTGTATCATAGCTTTACATCAACTATCAGGCACTCAATACAGCACCTGGACATGCCAAAGATCAGCTGTTTGCCTCCTTGGACGATATAAGCAAGGATGAAACTGATCTACGCAGACCACGCGCCTTGCATGAACTGGGGGTATGCCTTATATCAGAGTTTGGGGACCCAAATAAATCCAATTCAGAGGAAGCCTTCCAATACTTCCGGCAGGCAGCTGAACTGGGAGATACGGCATCAAAAGGCTTTATCAGACGTCTAGGGTATCTTCAACCTAATAAAGATGAACACCTGCAGAGGCGTATGGATCAGTGGACATTTGAGGCTGCGGTTAATGGAAACCAGGCAGCATTCGAAGATCTCACTAACAAAGGCTCGAATAAAGCTGAGAAGGCAAGAGTTCTGGAATCGCAAGCCGCCCAGAAATTTCCAGTTCGATTCTCCATCGATGATTCAGCGGAATTTCAAGGTCAGTGGTCACGATTTGTAGAGAGTCACGAATCCGGGAATCCTTCGCTCAACCCCCAAGATGACACCGTTTTGCACTGGGCAGCATATCTCAACCTCACTGAGCATATTCGATATCTTGTGGGCACCATGGGGATCAACGTGGATCGCCAGAACCAGAACCGGGAAACTCCATTGATAACTGCGTGTTCGAATGGAAACCTGGAGGCGGCATTGGTCCTTCTCGAGCACGGCTCGGATGTCAATGTGAAGACTGTATTAGAAGAGAACTGCCTGCATTTCATCTGGCGATTTACTGACGAGGACGCCCTGAAGCTTCTACCAATCTTGCAAGCCAAGGGTATTGATTTCAACGCTAAAGCATCGTCCCCAGACCTAGACAGCATGGACACTTTTTATAAAATGAGACGACAGGCCGATCCACTGCCGGTTTTACGCGGACTCGCCATCGAACGTGTAGCTGCTCGAGGGCGCGACCGTCTACTCTCTTGGTTTCTGACATCTGGATCACCTCCAGAGATCTTCAACGGCAACTTGATCCGGCGAATGCTCTGCTGGGCTGCCATCTTAAGCTTTCCGGAAGTGGGAGAAGTCCTCATTTGCCATATACAGCAGTCTCAAAATAACGGACAGCAATGGAGCTCCTTGGGTTCTCAGCTGCCACCCATTGGTGACACCATTTGGGAACATGAAGGGCACAAGAAAGGCTTCATGGATGCTGCGGCACAAGGCTGGTTGTCGACCAGGAAAGGCGGTTGGTCAACAACGGAGGTATTTTGGCGCATCTGCTGCCATGGTCATAGATGGGAAGACAATCTCCAGGCCACCACTGCGATGCTATCAACTAGGTTTGACCAGCCTTTGTGCAGGTTTCAAGATGCCATCCTCTGTGCTATGGATCGTCGCTCGCTTGGATTCTTACGTATTTATCTCGAGCAGTGTATTCAAGATCATGGAGACACTGGCAAGGGACATGCTTGTTCGCTGCCCGCGTCTAGCAATCAAGAGGCGCAGTCGGAGCCTGACCAGAGTAAGGTAGTCGATATGATCTGTTCACACACGGGAACTACGCTGGTGCAATTGTCCGTCATTCTAGGATACCGCGAAATGTTCAAGTTGCTCGTCTGGCAATTCTCCGCCGATGTTGGTCGACTGTGGTCGCCATCTTCGATTATAGATAGAAGCCCTTTGGCGGGCCTAAAATCTCACGAAATCCAAAATGCAAACTGCTATATTGTGCTCGCGCTTCACTCCAAGGATATGTGGTTCGCGTAAGTACGATTTGTAGGGCCTGTACCATGGTGTTTGGTTTTGACAATTCTTACTAGATACGAGTTTCAACAACTGGGGTTTGACCACACGCCTTCAGGTGTATTTGTACAGACGGCGCCCAAGACATACTACAATCCTGAAGCTAACATACCTCTCGGCCCAACCGTCCGCCTACCAGCTCTACTCTGCTCCTTAGACCAAGGGTTCTACCATCTAACGTCGTTTCTCCTCAGCCGTGGCGCTCGGATGGATGAGCAGGTGCGCTATAAGGAACCGGTTCTGGAGCAAGCACTGTCTCCCCTATTCCTATCGCGGGGCACCATCCAGTTCCTGTTTGGCAACAGAGGCCTCTATCGTCAAGCAAATGGCCACATGGAGCTGATTAGCCCTTCACTCATGCCACATGAACTTTTCAAGGAAGGGAACGGCTATCACGCCTTTAGAATTCTCATGCGCGGGTGGCATGGCTTTTTCAACAATGATAGGCGAGCACGCTACTTGACTCCAGGAGGGCTTCGTCACGTTGGGCAAGAACTATTGCATAAGAGTGTCGGTGTCATCGTCCCATGGTTGCTTTTCGCTGTCGCATATCTCGTGTCGGCGGTGTTTGGCTGGCAGTATTACACAGCCTTGATCCCGTTCTATACAGTGATGCGCAACAGGGCAGAGCTACCCTCCGACCATGATGCAGATGAACACACAAAGGAGTATCCGGGCGGTTTCCATAATATTCATGAACGGATACTACAAGATGCCTGGGAGGAGCTCTTCATCATATTCAAACATCCAGACCTCAACCCCCCTTGGCATAAAAGGACACAGTCCCTCTTAAGTCTGACAATCATGGGAGACATAACCTATAAATGGGCGGGGGCTACCTTCTTCTCCTTCTTCACAGCCTCTCACTGGACTGTTTTCCATAAATCATATCGACCCTTGCGAAATATGAACCCTTTGCTCGCCGCAATTCTCCGCTTGCATCAGAGACAGGCGATCAGGTATGAGCCCTCGCTCGTTGAGATTCTATTCTGGAGCGACTATGACCTTCTTGTTCCCGGTTCAGACGCTGCCACGGAGTTCCATAAGCTGGGCTTCCGGCACTCCCTTTTTCATTTCTGGGGGGTCCTCTATCCGCTCCATTTTGCAGTGCTGCTCTATCCATTGGTGCTCGTGGCAGTCTCTATGCGCTTCGGTATTGCCCTGGTTATCCCTTGCGGGGTTATAATGCTCTCAGGTTTGATTATCTTCTCCGTCGAACGGTTTACAATCCTATCAACTCTTTTTGCATTCTTTCTTGGAACTTCATATGTCATGATAGCCCTTTATGGGTCCCATGATATCTTCTTTGTCCTTGCCTTTGTCAATCTTCTTTTCAGCGGAGCTGCCGCGCTTATGGGATTTATATGGGGGGTTGTATCAACTATGGCTCTCTCTGGCGCTTCCCTGGATTTTCATGATATCAATGGACCTCTGTTTCCCTGGACAGGTAGCCCATACTCATTGCGTGATTTCTTTAGGGCCTTGAGGGGGCTTGCTCATAGGGCAGAGCACCACAAGGATAGTATAGATTCTGCATAATCAAGTATTGCATCGATCATTGTTGAATAAATGGCATCTCTTAGTATGCTATCCTCTACATGACGGATATTATTTATGATAATATATGATCGATCGATTCATTTTATCTAATAACACTCTTCATACTTCTGTAACTCTTCTAGGCCAAACATCTTGGTGCTTTTATAATATAACATGGAGATTTTTATACTCAATATTAATAATAATTATATATCATTTAGTTCTACAAATATATCTACCTTGTTTCTCTCAACATCTTCTATTGCTTGTTGAGAACCCGATCAATGACTTTCAGAGCGGCCAGGCATCGCTCATCCCGCAACCGAGGAGCAATGACTTGAACCGCATAAGGAAGGGCAGTATCGGGACCCTGGTTCGAGGATTCTGAATCGCGTGAAAATGGAATTATTCCCGCCGGATACTATAGTGAATAGAAAGTCAGCGAGTGGCTTTTGCAGTCAAGATCTTCCCTAACCTACATCAACCAAGTTCCACATCACAGTGTACGGAAATAACCCGTATTCATCATGGGCAACCGCTCTATGCTGAGCGCCCGGCGCAATGACAACATCCAGCTCCTGAACCCTGAAGATATGGTTCCATTGATCGGCGTACTGCACTCTGTCCACATTAAGCTGTGCGAGCCGGGGAATCGTACACGACTGCTGCTCAGCGGGGGACTTGAATTTATCCAGCCCCAGGGCGCGAAGTGATCGAATGGCAGGTTCGCCACCTGCCGCGATGTATTGTAACGATGTATCAAGCGGATCGATGCCGAAGAACTCCAGGGCGATCCGTTGCCCTTCTCCGGCGCTGGTGGCTTCAACATCTTGCAGCGGGATCAAGGTATGTCCTTTTGCAGCGAGCTGCGCCGCGACATCCGCCAAGGCGTCCTTCAGTGCCGGATGCAGGGGCCATTCGGGGTCCTCGCCCAACACTCCTACGCGGAGACGACGGCTGGGCGTGACGTCGTCGGGATTCCAGGGAACAGCATGAACCGTGGAGTCATAGAGCCACGGCTCTGCACCCATAACTGCCGAAATAAACAGCTCTGCATCTTCCAAACAGGTGGTCACTGGTCCTGCAACGCCAAGAATCCCCGGATGACCGGGGAGATTGTGCGATACGACTCCCTTGTAGGGGATCCGCCCTGTCGATGGCTTGAACCCGTATACGCCATTACATAGGGCGGGAATTCGGATTGAGCCCGCGATGTCAGTCGCCACACCGATTAGTGAGCCGCGGAGGGCGATGAGCGCCCCTTCTCCGCCGCTGGAGCCACCCGGTGTGAAGCTGGTACAGTGGGGATTCAGGGTTCGTCCGAAAATGTTGTTGTCCGAGTCGGCTACCATCATTGTCTGCGGGATGTTTGTTTTGACGTACAAAACCGCCCCTAACTTGAGTAACAGCTCGACAACGACGGCACTCCTAGTCGCTGGAGGATGATCGAGGAAGGATACATATCCCAGCGTGCTCTGGATCCCTTCGATGTCATAGCTATCCTAGAGGAAACCTTAGCATGGGTTATAGCTATAGAGAGAAACTGAACAATTATTGCCTTAATGCTAATCGGCAGCCCGTGGAGAGGCCCAACCGGCTTTTTGTGGCGCGCGAGAAAGTCGTCGAGGTATTTCGCTCTCTCCAGCGCTTGATCGAAAAAGACCTCGGTGAGGCAGGATGTCTACAGCAAAAAAGATACCCTAGTTAGAATAGTTTCTTTTTTAGGGGAAATACGTTGGGATATCGCACCAGTTGCTGGGCGACAGCGGCCCTTTTTGAGAAGGCCACGGTCACATCGACGGCAGAGAATTGGCCCCGTGCCAGCTTGCCTACCAGCTCCACGGCCGTATAGCTTTCAGTGATGTCCAGGTCCTGCGCAGTCAAGATGCCGGATTTCTGCACAGCATTCAGAGAAATTAAATTGGTCGGATCATCGGCTGTGGCATGGAGGCCTTCCAGAAAGGAGGGATCTATTCGCCAGGCTAGTGGGATCTTTTCATAACGTTCCTTGCGCTTGGCAGCAGCCTTGGTTTGCCAGGTCGTCTTTGTCATTTTGGATAGATGGTAATTGTATCGGGACCTTGGCGTGGGTACAGGGATGAAACTATTACGCTGATTCCGAAGATGTGATCATGGTATTTATGATTGATGAGATTCATCTCTCTAGAGATATATTCAGTATGTGTCATACTGTCCGTCAACCCCGAGAATATTCGATAGGATTACAAATTGCAAACAAATCCAAAGTGTTGATTAGTTAAGACCATCCAACAGCAGTTTTAAGAGGTGGGTCGTGATTGGTAATTAGGACACCAAGTAGCCAACTAGACTGCCCAGGATGGTCTTCATCAATGGTAGTTAGTCGCGAAGCTTTTCTGTTTTTCCATTTTCTGAAAAATTATAATATTTTTCCAAAATTGAAAATTGCTTTTTGCTTTTTTGCCCCACTTCCTAACACGTGATAAGCTTTTCTTGGTGTATCACGTGTTTTCCAATCTTTAATTGGCCTAAAAAATTGAAAAATCTAGCTCACGTGAATGCCAAGTTGCCAAGAGCTTTTCCATGGAAAAGAAAAATACTCCTAGCTTTTCTATTTCCGGAAAAATTGGGTATTTTTCCATTTTTCCGCTACCCTAGTAGTTAGCTTCTCTCCCCGTTTAGGTTGTTGATTGTTACATGGAGATCCCTCGTTGGTGGTTAGTGACGTCACTTCTTCAGTTTACAACAATGAGCCGCAGAGTCAATTCTTGAAAAGATACTTGGACTCCAATGTTATATATTCTTGTTAATGCTAAGTTAGTGGAAGTTGTAGGTAACCTTGACTGGGATATGGGATTGCAGAGAGTCGAATATGAGAGTCATAGTGCAATAACAAGGATCTACCCAGGCCATTGTCACTTGCGAGTCGAAATATATATTGCAACCACACCAGGGGTTTGGTTCTGAGCTGGGCCCCATTCCATGGGTTTAGATGTAGATTTGAACCCAAACAAAAACTGATTCACTGCTAGTTGAATATGACTTGATTATTTAGTCTTTTTTGCCTGCTGTTTACTTTGCGAAATCTAAAATGCAGTGCCTTGGTAGGCAATAATTGTTGTTTCTCTCTGGAAGAACCTTGGGTGACGCCTCGGAACGTCGTATTTCCGACACACTACCATTACATAAGCAGAACTCGCTCCTGAGGACGATGCTGGGTGGGTTTTAAATACCAAGAGTGCGTATACGATACAGGGTCCGCGTATATAGTACAGACTTGGCTGTATATAATACGGGATGCGTGTATATCATACACACTGGGCGTATATATTACTGGCCAAGCTGTTTAAAACCGACTGTCTCTATGGAGGACCAGTATAGGATACAGAGCCTCTGTATATATTACAGGCCTTCAGTTTGGTATTGAAATAACTTACCCTATCGCTGTATATGATACCGAGTTGAGTTACAAGGCAGGAGAGGACAACCAGCCTCGGCTTGATATGAGCAGATTCATGATCGTCAACCACCAACCTACCTACTTAGTACTTGGAAGCCTGGCGCCTGTTTGGCATAGTCGATCTAACATGGCTCACCCAAACTAATGACAAAATGGAAAGTACTAGCACGCCACCTGAAAATCCTCCTGCCCGTCGTTTCCGCCCCAAGGTACCAAACTCTCAGCGTAAACGCATCGAACGCGCATGTACGAGATGTCGCACGCGGAAGAGAAAGTGCCGCTTTACCCAGCCTGATGTATGCTTGAACTGCCAGCGCGATGGCCATACCTGTGTCTTAGAGCCGGCTAAGGCTGTGGAATCCGCTGGGGTTTCATCCTCGTCTGTATATCAGATCCTAATCGATGCTTGATATAGCGGCTGATAATTTCGCATTGACGACAGTGAGCACTTGCTGGATCCAACCCTGAAAGATATAGAATGCCAATTCAGCCGGCTACACCCGGATGCTTCACTGCAGCCGGATCATTGGCATACTCTAGCCCGACTCTTGGGCCGCCGTAGGGATCCTCCGAAGGACCACTCCAGCAACCTGTTTCACGGGAATGACAGTGGTCGGGGGGGCACCCAGAGCCTTGACTCTTCTCATGACTTGAGTAACACTTCCTTTGCTGAGCTGTCTGGTACGTGCCTGATTTCCTGTATAATCTTGATCCATGCTTACTATGTCCAAAGCACATGGTCACCATGAGCAATCCGAAGTGCTTGGCTTTGGAAACTTCCTTACTTCAGCCTCGAGTACACTGTCACAGTACCGATGTTTAGATCTCACAGAGGACCGCATTGGCTACGGGGTATGGTACCTTTTCCGTCATTCTACCGGTCGAATAGTGGAATGCTAATCACTTTCCCTCCCACAGTCTCCTTTAGACTACACTTTGTTGTACAATACCACAAAGGAGGAATTATTACGCGATATCCTAGCGGGATTTCCCACACAGACGGAAGCGGATTTTATCATCTCAACTTTTTTTCTCTATGCTTCATCCAACTGGTACTGCCTCGACGAGACCTCGTTCCGGGATCGAGTCACCTACTTGTATGAGCATAATCTAGATGTTTCCTGTATAGAGTGCGATTTTCTTTATCTGATCCTCATGGTGTTCGCTCTGGGGAGCCAGTTTATTGAGCTCCGACAGCGATCGGCGGCGCTAGACCAACCAATACCTTCGACCCAATCTACAGACGCCCCAGGTGTGGATTTCCTCAGATCCGGAGTTAAATTACTGGCTATGGTACTGAGCATATCTTCCCTTGAAAGCTGCCAAGGCCTCTTTCTTACAGGGCTGTATCACCTCCCTATGAGCGAATCAAGTGCGTCTTATACATATATAGCCCTAGCAATGAGAGTTGCGATAGGGCTGGATCTCCACCGAGGCGACATCAGTTCAAATTCCGATGACATACAGTTAGAGTATCGGCGTCGAGTGTTTTGGACATTATATTGCATTGAGCGGTAAGCTACCGATTACTCAAGGTATAGATTCTCACTAACTAATCGCCATAGGCGGCTTACCATTACACTCGGATATCCCGAGACCCTTCGGGAGAAAGACATCAAGTGTCCTCTGCCCCAATACCGACAGGACCTTGACAGCAAGAATCCTTTGCAGGTAGAACGGCTCATAGCTTTCATTAATCTCACATTAATCATCAACCGACTTGAACAAAGGTGCGAAAAAAAACCCCCTAACTCCACTTATATTTCTAACCCCTTTAGAACGGACAAACGCCCTTGCTCCGCTTACTTACACGACGCCCGAACGGCTCTCCTCGCATGGTGGGAACACATCCCAATCGAAGTACGGAGTCTAGACGGCGTCCGTCTACGCACAAACGCCCACCTCCACATCAACTACCACCAGGTCTGGATCCACGTCGGTCGAGAAAGTCTCGTTTATCTAGTGCGCGAACGTCTCCGGAATAAGTGCTTCGCCGCCCATGAAAATGGTGGTGATGGTAATCCCGCGATTGAGGTTTTAGCCAAACACTGCGTCGAAAGTGCAAATGAGATGATCAACCTCCTGAATCTACTCCGGGCCCATGAGCAACTGTCGCATTTCTCCTTTACAGATTTCCACTCGTGCGTGTCGGCCACCATCATTCTACTTCTGGGGAGCATACTGCAACCGTGTACGGCTACTCTACATCAGGTGCAGGCGGCCATGGACACGCTGCGGTACATGGCAGCGGGGAATGAGAACGCTAAGGGCGGCGTTCATCTAGTCGAGTCGTTCTTGGGTATTGTTAACAGCACCTTATCTTCATTGTGTGAGGGGCAATTACCTGAGAGCACCCAGCTGCAATTTACGAGAGACCTTACCTCGCCGACTGGTCAATCTGGGCCCGGCCATTTTCCGATTCCAATAGCGTATCAAGGACATTCACCCGCGGGGCCAGATATCTCAATGTATGATAGTTTCTGGGCAGCGCTCACGGAGTGCTCATCCGACGATCTTCGCTTCCTTGGAATTAGCGGTCTATTTGACGAGGATAGTCCGCAAGGTACTGGGAACCGGAATTGAAAAGATCTATGGTGTGGAGAATATTTATTTCGGACAATATAATATGATAAAAGTAGTCTACTCTATCTTCGCGGGCAAGTTATTCTCAACCTCCAGCCGGCTCCAGCGCGACCCGACAACCCTACCATCCTTGATTGTCGCTAGCAAATGCTGCTCAGGCCTATCAAAGACCGTAATATCCTCCAACGGGTTCGCATTCAAAATAAGCAAGTCAGCCGCAAAGCCCCGTGCAACCTGTCCCAGGAACCCCTCCTGCCTCAGCATTCGCGCTGGAGTAACCGTAGCACTTCTCAGAATCTCCAAAGGTGTCTGAACCGCACTACGGATAGCAAACTCCTTCGTCTGCGCAAAGTGTAGAGGTCCCAACAGGTCCGTCCCGAGACAGATATCCACACCGATTTTGTTCGCGAGACCAAGCGCACCTAAACCCTTGCCTAGGACCTCACGGTTTTTCGCCCGCGACGCTATCGGAAGGAAGTGGCGAAACTCTTCACTATCCATGGTTGCATACGTAACCAGTGTAGGGGTAAGGAAAACATTGTTCTCCTTCATCATGATCGCCGTCGCCTCATCAAGGAGATTACCATGCTCGATCCCCTTCACGCCCTGCCGGATAGCCTGTTGGATAGCCTGGGGCGTATACGCGTGCGAGGTAACATATGTCCCTATATTTTCAGCAACCATGACAATAGCCCTAATCTCCTCGTCTGAGAACTGCAGATGCTGGATCTGATCCGCGGGGCTAGCCACCCCACCGCCTCCCATGATTTTGATAAAGTCTGATCCCTGACGGATTTCCTCGCGGGCGTATTTTAAGCAGTCTGCGACTCCATCCACGATACGGCCGATACCGTTGACATGACCGGCGCAGCATTCGTTGGGATCGTGCTGGGAACGTCGGTCCCCGTGCCCGCCTGTTTGGGATAGGGCATGGCCTGCTATGAAGAGACGGGGGCCGCGGATGATGTCCTGCGCGATCGATTCTTGAAGGGCGAGGGTTGCGCCACCGCAGTCTCGGACGGTTGTGAATCCGCGGTCGAGCATGGATTGGCAGAGGTTGGGTTGGCGGAGGAGGCTGAGGTTTGGGGAGAGGTTTTTCATCTCGTCTAGGCCGGTTGCGCCGGGGACGGCGGAGATGTGGACGTGGGAGTCGATGAGGCCGGGGCAGACGTATTTACCCTCGAGGTTTATGGTTATGGCGTTGGGGGAGAGATTGATGGGAGCATTGCCGACAGAGGTTACGAGGCCGTCTGAGAGGTGGATTGTGGTGTTCGGGGTGATTTCACCGGTTACTGGGTTAATGAGGTTCGCGTTTGTGAAGATGAAGGTCTGATGGGGATCGGGCTGCCATGGTCTAACAATGCGAGCTAGATTGCTGGTCATGGTTGCCAATGTCGCCCGCTTGCACGGGTTTGTAGGTCTGGAGGCGGGAGGAAGTAGCAGTTCGAAATTTGTATAACCTAAATACCTCAAGGAGGGCTCAATCGGCCTATATGGCACAAAGCGAACGTAGGCATGTCCTCTACTCTGTGGTTCCCAAGTACTGTTGGAGTCTATATCTGCATCATATGAGCGGGTGGAGCAGCGGGTACATGTACCCGCCTATCAATAGCGTGCGGGTACGTGTACCCGACAGTCTATCTTCATTTCCGGTTCGTCCCCGGTTCGTCCCCCGGTTCTGCCGGTCCATGGAATGCTGAAATACGGCATGCTGAAGATAGGCATTACGGTCACCATTGGCCTGGATTCCCTTGGCAGGTTAGGGTTGGCATTCTCCAAGCTCCACAATTTTCTCCCCAGCTTCAACCTTCGCTTGACGTTCCACACGTATGATTCAGATCTGGGGAAATGGTCTCCTCCAGGCCTATCTTTGCCTTGCTTGATAAGGGGCTCTGATAAAAGTGTGACCGGATTTCGGGACCGTTGGAAAGTGCCTGCAAAAACCTAATGCTTCCCCGGAAAAATATAAAAGGAACTGGCGGCCCGATGCTCCTAGAATCTACCAGTCCTTTGCGGCAGACGTACCAAAAACTACGAAGACGCCAACATGTCATTGAAAGAAATTGATATAGAACATGTCTCTCAGCCAGAGAGACCAACCATCGATCCGGAGCAGGAGAGACGTGTGAAGCGGAAGATTGATTGCGTTGTACTTCCTCTGGTGAGGATTCCCCTTGCTATACATATAAGAGTAGATTACTAAAAGCGCTTAACATAGATGTGTTTAGTGTTCTTCTCCCAATGTTGGTTTGACCATGTTTCCCCCTATTTCGCTTTGTGAGACAAAACTGACTTAGGGACGACATTCTAGACCTCGATAAACAGAGCCTGAGCTATGCCGGAGTCTTTGGGATGATTGAAGAGCTCGACCTTCATGGCACGCAGTTCTCCTGGTTAGGATCTATTTTCTACGTCGGACAACTCGTCGCCGAATTTCCGGCCATGTACTTGATGAGCCGCCTTCCACTTGCTAAATTTGTCGCTTGCACAGTGTAAGTTCAGTACCGAAATATCCCTCTAAGTCATTCGGAATAAAGCTAAATGTTGGTATAGAGTCGTTTGGGGTGGTGTATGCATGGTGAGTACCGTTCTCGGCAAGAAGACGCACATTCTGCGCCTCGACGCTAATACTGCTGAGTAGTGTCTGGCGGCATCGAAGACTTTCTCATCTTTAATGGGAGTTCGATTCGTCTTGGGGATGACCGAGGGTGCGGTCTCCCCTGCTTTCGTAACACTGACCAGTATTTGGTACAAGAAGCAGGAGCACCCACTGCGTATAGGGTAAAAAACCCCGTCCATGACACAATCAAAGTTGTGACTCGTTTAACGCAGAGAATAGTTTATGGATCAGCTGTAATGGACTCGCTCAGGTCATTGGCGCCTTAATGATGTACGGTATCGGTCACCAAACCATGGCCGTGGGGCAATGGAGGGCGATGTTCCTCATTTGCGGTGGGCTTACAGTTGCCATCGGTGTCCTTTTCTTCTTCTTTATGCCCGCCGGCCCGGAGTCAGCATGGTTTCTTAGCCCCGACGAACGGCAGATCGCTGTTCAGCGACTCCAAGCAGAGACGGAGGGAGGCGATCAAACGAACTTTTCCATGTCGCAGTTGAAAGAAGCGACCCGTGACATTAGGGCTTATATTAGTTTCCTTTTCGGTGTCCTTCTTACTCTACCTGCCCCCGTCATTGCGGTAAATATAACCTAAATCCATCCAGCACTCTCTTCTCTCACTGATCAGAAAATAGTTCGCCACCCTTATCATCAAGTTCCTGGGCTACTCGCAATTTGACACGATGCTTTATACATCTCCCTCAGGCGCAGTCCAGATTGGGTTCATCTGGCTTGGTATAATCCTTTGCTATATATGGCCTAACCGTCGGTGTGCTATTGTGATCGGCCTCACAGTAGTCCCCCTAACAGGGATAATCCTCCTCTTTGCCCTCCCCCTCTCAGCAGGATGGGGCATGATAGTTGCATCCTGGCTAGTAAGTGACCCTCTCTCCCCACACAAAGCCCTATAAACTCACTCTCTTCAGGCTTCCGTCATCTCAAACATCTTCTCCATCACCCTCAGCCTCAACGCCTCCAACACACGTGGAAATACGAAAAAGGCCATCGTAAACGCTCTATTCTTCGTTGGTTATTCTGTTGGCGCCATCTGTGGGCCATTGCTCTGGAACACGGAGAATGCCCCCCGCTACCGGAGTGGTCTTATCCTGGCTCTCGTTAGCTGGCTAGTGTTAATTCCGACTGTCGCTATTTACTGGTTTTCGTGTGTTCACGAGAATCGGAAGAGAATTGTTCTAGCGACCGACTCTGCTGATATTAGTGAGCATGTTGCGGAAGTGTCAGGGAGGGATTTGACGGATCAGCAGGATATGAGGTTTCGTTATACCGTTTAATCCCATTGTATACACGTTCCTATGGGGATAAGTACGGTAAAATTAGTGGGAAAAAAAAACAACATTCTATAAAGATGCTCCCCCTGAAAGTGTACAGTCAGAGCTGGATAGCAAAAAGCCAGTTCCTCACAAGTATTTTTAAACAGCGCCACATATAATAAGTCTCAGCCTTTCTTAAATGCAGTCATCCCAGCCCCCACGAATTATGATAGACATTTTAGCTTTAGCCGGGCAACGCGCCTCGTCTTCCCATGCTGCTATTGGACAACAAACCTGTCACGAGGCTGAAACACTGGCATAGTTTACGTGGCTCCAGTCGAACACGAGAATCACTATCGAGATGGTGCATCTCCACGGTTTGCGATATAACTGCCACCCGACACCACAGAACGGCTGCTGACTGTCTCTGTTCAAGCCACCGGAACGGATCAAGCAAGCTATGGCCCCGACGAACCGGGACGAATTCGAGATCGCAATAATTTGCGCCCTTACACTTGAGGCCGACCCCGTTGAAGCACTATTTGACGAGACTTACGACAGGTTTAGCAGCGTATATGGCAAGGAGAGCGAAGATAATAACACCTATATTACTGGACGAATTGCTGAACATCATGTTGTTCTATGTTTTCTACCTGGGATAGGGAAAGGCAGTGCAGCAGCCGCGGCAGCCAATTTGCACACAAGTTATAGGAGGATTCAATTAGCTTTGGTGGTCGGTATTTGTGGGGGTATTCCCTTTCTCCCGGACAAAAAAGAAATGGTCCTAGGAGACGTTGTTATTAGCAATGGGATTGTTGAGTATGATTTTGGCAGGCAGAATCCTGATGGATTTCGGCGCAAGGCCGAAGCTACTGAAACATTAGCCAGGCCTATTCCCAGGATTAGGTCGTTTCTTGCTGCCCTTGGTGGGCGTATAGCAGGAAATGAATTTTCCGAACAAACGTATCAACACCTTCAGCATTTGCAAATGGAATCGGAGGTGTGGAGGCACCCGGGGCTTGAAAATGATATCCTTTTCGAGTCCTCCTATCGCCATAAATACCACGACGGGCAACTAGGGGCCACTTGCCTTTGTCTCGGTTGTCACCCCAGTAGTGATTTTGCATGTGATCTTGTTCTAAAGACGGACTGCAAGTCTTTGGGATGTGCGGGACCTATAGTCCACCGGAACCGACTTCTGGATGGAACGGACAAACCGTCCGTTTATATTGGGAAGTTTGCCTCTGCTGATACGGTGCTCAGGTCCGGGGAATATCGAGATCAAATAGCAAACAAGGAAGGGGTTATTGCATTCGAGATGGAAGGAGCAGGTATATGGGATAATGTGCCGTGCATTATAGTCAAAGGAGTCTGCGACTATGCAGACAGCCATAAAAACAAATTATGGCAAGAATACGCAGCAGCAACAGCGGCTTCGGTGTCTAAGGCTGTTCTTCAGAACTGGCCAGCTGATCCTAAGCGATGTAGGTTTCCTTCTTGCATTGTTGTATAAAATTGCAGACTAACCTGTCGCAGCCTCCAATTCCACTCGCCAGATTTGTGACTTGGCGACAAGTCTTCGATCTTATTACAATGCTGGACGACGCCTGCAAGTCCAGAGAATATCGGGCGAGTTACTGCCAATGGATCGGTGTTACATAAACTTGACAGTGGTGCATAAACAGACCCCCAACCACCTGTCAGGTTTCTCCCTTTTCTCTCGATTGAAAGTGGAGGACCCGAGCGTGGATAATCAGGTATCGCTCCCGGATCTCTTTGAGCCACGGAAAGGCCGCGATAGCAATATCTTACGCCCCAGTCGAATTCTCATTCGTGGACGAGCTGGGATCGGGAAAACAACACTCTGCAAGAAAATCATGCACGATTATCTATACAAGGGAATTTGGAAGAACAAGTTTGACCTCGTACTATGGATCCCCTTGCGAAGACTCAAGCGCATGTCTCATGGAAACCAGACTTTGGAGAGTTTGTTCCATAATCTATACTTTTCAGATCTCCCGCAGGCCAGAGAACTAGCTTCTGGGCTGCAGAGTGCCATGTCTAGTCCAATCAAGAAGGAAAGGGTTCTTCTTCTTTTGGATGGGCTAGACGAAGTATCTGAGGAGTGGGATGATGAAAGCCCTATGCACAACCTTCTGTTACGTCTTATCGACCACCCCCGGGTTATTATTACTTCTCGACCATATGGAATAACCCAGGCGAATCTAGAGTCATTTGATATTGAACTCGAGGCCGTTGGCTTCACTGTGAGCAGGTTGAGTCCTATGTCACCAAGGTAATGAAACATGACCCTGGGAGTGCTAAGGGCATCTTGGTATTTCTTCAAAAAAACAGAATTATCCAGCATCTTGTTCGAATCCCTGTCCAACTCGATGCTTTATGTTATAGCTGGAGTCGCACATTCATGCCGGGAGACCAGTCAAAAACAATGACAATGCTTTATGAAGTGATTACAGGGAAGCTGTGGCAGAAGGATATTCTACAACTAGGACAGCCTGAGCTATGGAGGAAATACACTGCGCATAGGATCCGGAGCTTGAGCTCACTGCAACTCGAGGCCTTGATACCGGCTGAAATCAACCTTGTTGAGAGTCTGGCCTTTGCTGGCATGTACAACGAGATTGTCGAATTTGGGGTAGATGATAGGCACCGACTATATAACTGTCTCGGGCAAAGTTGCGCCTTACCAAGCTTGCCCGAAGAAACACTGAGGAAAATTTCCTTTTTTCACACATCGGATACATCGGCTATTGAGACTGATCAAAGCTATCATTTCCTACATCTTACATTTCAAGAATTCTTTGCAGCTCGATATTTCGTTCGGCATTAGATAAGAGATGAGCCACTAACATATATTAGGTTGGGTAGGAGGTCCTCTAGTATTTCCCTCATATCACCACAGGACTTCCTTCAGATGGAGAAATACGGGCACCGGTATGATATTATGTGGCGGTTCACTGTGGGGATCCTACAAGGGGCTACTCAAGAGCACACGGATTCGGTCAAGGATTTCTTTGAGCAACTACAGAAAGAGCCACGCGATATATTAGGGCCCACCCATCAATACCTCCTCATGAATTGCCTTGGCGAGCTCGCTTTGGACATTCATCACAACCGTATTCGAGAGAGAATTGAAGATCAGCTAGAGGACTGGCTGCAGTTCGAGAATAAGCTTTACGGCGCACCCGACCTGTCTCTAGCAACCGAATGTCCGGAGCATCTGTTAGAAATATCATTAAAATATAAACGGCAGGAGGTGAAGGAGTTTACTCTGGCAACAGTAGCACGTCGATACAGCTTGTCGCAAAGTCTCCTCGAAAGCTTAATTCCACTTCTAGATGATGACATTGGGGGGGTAATGTTCCAACTTATGACAATATTCATCCGACCACCATGCCTACCGCCCACTGTCATCGAGGCCATCATTCCGTTCCTACGACTTGAGGGGTCTGGTTATAGCATGGGTCTGGCCAACAGGATGACAAGAGAGTTGTCAAGGCACCCAGAAATTCTGGAACCACTTATTCCGTACTTGAAACATGAGAAGTGGCAGGTCAGGCGGACCACTGGAGTGGTCTTAGCTCGGCAGCCCTCTTTACCACCATTGTTCCTTGAAGCTCTGTTGCCTTTGTTGCAGGACCCCGAAGCGCGTGTGAGAGCAGCTATGGCCAAACAGTTCACCAAACGGACCCCTTTACAGGTAAATGTGGTTCAAGCGTTGCTCCCACTTTTGCATGACCATGATTGTGCTGTAAGAGCTACGGTAGCTGAAATCCTACGCCGACACCCATGTTCACTGACGGAAGGCCTAGAGAGCCCACGTCACAACAATCCTCTAATAAGATCATGTATTGCTAGTCCTGTGTGGATTAAACGACCACCATTCTCCCATGAAGTGCATGTCAGCCTTCTACCGTTGTTAGGGGATGGAGACTTAAGGCCACGATCAGCAGCAGCTGACACTTTGCGTGCACAACCGACTCTATCACCAGACATACTCAATTCCCTGGTACGAACTATGGCCTCGAATGACGATCGCTTATGGGATGCGGCGATAGCTCCGCAATACCTATCTCCCGTGCCGCGCGACACTGTCGGTAAACAGCTTAAGCCCCTAGACAACGGCGCAGAAAAGGGTCTTACAACTAAAATATCCACTCAGCAGCCGTATGCACCATCCCAAGCTACCGAAGCGCTACCGGCAGTGGGAAGCACCGAGAAACACCCGTACAGTAAGGCGACGGCCATCCAGACCCTCGGAGAACAGTCGCCTTTATCCACAGCTACATTGCAGGACCTAATTCCAGACTTACATCACGAGTCACGCGATGTGAAGCGGATAGCTGCCTGGGTAATCACAAAGAACCCTCAGGCCCTGTCAGATCTACCTGTAAAGTACTGGGAAACTCTGTATCGTATCTGGTTTGCGCACGCCGTTCGGTGGGGAATGACCTGCACCATCCAGGACAACTCCCTCTGTCTCAACTCTCACGAGGGTCAAACCAAAGTCCCCCTCACATCTACCAAATTACTGGGCTTCAGGGCGGAGGTGCGAAGGGTACAACAGGAGATGGGGGTTCCTCCAGATACTTTGCTTACATGAACACGCGGGGATTGAATCATGCCAAGGCTGCCCCTGCAATCCCAACACGTAACCCAAATCTCATCTCCGTCAATGTCCCCAACATTTCCTTGGCAGCTATCGGTGCGGGCGTGGTGCCAGGAACACCTGACGGCAAACACGTAATGACTATTTTGTGATGGTGGAGCCGGCTGAACCAATAGGCGTTGTGATCCCTGGAATCTTGTTGAAGAGTATGCTCGTCCTCGTCCAGCATGGCTGCTGCTGCCGCTGCTTCGTGGGCAAGCGCACAAATAATGCCCACAGTATATTCACTATGGCCCATTACGGATGATCAAGGTCGTGAAATTCGGCTTGCGTGTGTTTTTTGCTGCAACTAAATCCCGCCACATCGCCTGGAAGGGCACCAATTCTTACAGAGTAATAAGGCAAACCTTAGCCTCTGGGAGTGGGGGGGGAGTTAGCCCAACCCGAACCCAAGTGTCCGACTCCGGAGATCAGATTGATTGCGGCGGTATGCAAACTACAGGAGCGGAGTCTTCCAATAGTAAAAGCCCTGTGACCCAACAACCAAAAATGAGTCCACAGTCCAGCTGAGAGGGTCAGTGCGGCGGCAGCGCAACAAATGATAGTTCGGCTTGGTCAAGCAATGCTCACCACGCGCGTCGTCCGGGACTCCGTGGACCAAAATAATCTCAAAACAAAGGGTCATCTGGCAATGAAGCTGAGAGCTGGTCATGGATAGTCGTACCCGGACAAGATCGACGGATTGTTTTCTTGAAGCCCCTTGTCGGTGGAGAGCGGTCGCGAGAAACTCATTATTATCCTGCCTGAGACTCTTCGCTTGGAGGAGGCAGAATTCCTTTGTTTCCGAACACGAGCGCAACATTAATCAACCAATAAAACCACGCGTTTAAGGAAAGTGCGTGGTGAAGAGTTTGTCACAGGAACGCGAAAGGCTGCGAAAAAAAAAAAAAAAGGAGGGGGGGGGGGGGGGGGAAGGGAACACAAAAAATTAGCTTGCCTTAAAAATTTTTAAACAATTGGGCCCAAACCCACCTTCCGCTATGGGCAGTGCGTTAGGCCTTTTGGGCACACACTCACAAATTCCAGGGTGGCTGCGACGAGTGGTGATATTATTATATTTAGACATAAATTACCATGCCAACCGATGTAAAAAAACAAATAGCACCTTTCGGG